>JASUUI010000343.1:0-12311 GCA_030444775.1 Atalantia buxifolia | reverse complement strand
AGTATACTTTACGTTCAATTCATGTGCCCCACAATTTCAAGGTTTTATGATGTAGAGCACTAATCAGACTACATATGTAGTAAATAATAAATAATAAATTATAATAATTTTTTTATTATTTATCCTTCAATCAGCGTAGTTGAGATTTGTGTCTACTGTATTTGGAATTTTAGTATATGAAAAAATTTTAAAATATATCTGAAATATTATGTTATTTATATAATAATTAATAATATCATAATATATATATATATATTTTAAATTATTATTATATAAATAATAATTATATTTAATTTAATAACATATGTCATTCATACATAAATTAATTATAGTACAGATGCGGAATTCCCATTCTCTATACATCATAACATATTATTTATGAAGCATGCCAAGCGGTATCAATCTTGATTTTGAATCCCTGGTTTAAATCTCATGGGGATAGAGGAGTCCGTAGAGAGGCAGAGGGGCAGACCCAATTCCCTTCAGAATCTTCTATATAATTCTTAAAAAAGAAACTGAAATCTGTATTATTCCACCTAAGCTGACACATTTTCACACACGACTTTTAAACTCCGCCACTTTGATTCTAATGTTCCCTCTATGGAATTTCATCATTTCACTCTCTTTCTTGTGTTGATTTTTTGAATGCCTTCAATACTTTCCACGTTATTTGTTTTCAGTTATTAGATTCTATAAACATGGGCTGTGTAAAAGTCGAAAATCCTAAACTCGAACGTTTAGTTATTCTATTTGCTGTTGTATTGGAAATTTCTTTAAAAGAGAACCGATTGTCAAATGTTAATAATTACGTTTCTTCGAAGTAAGATTCTTACCGGCATCTCTTGATTCGATTCTTTGAAGCACTTTCTTGATTTTCTTGGCAGCTTTAATGGGAGTGAAGGGTTTTTAGTGCTGAGGAGATTAATTGTAAGCGCTCTGTTTCAGAAAGCAAGCTGAGTAATTAAACCCCTTTAATCTTGTATGGAGTTCGTAAAGGTGCGTTAGTGTTAAACCAGTGCTTGTGTTAGGTGGAATGGTGGAGGAGTTGTCAGGGGACAAGCCTGAGCAAGAATTCCTAGAGACTGGATGGAGTTGTTTGTCATTTGTGCTCAAATAGAGATAAAATGAAACATGCCTATTAAGAAAAGGTAGTACCTTCTAACATATATTGAAGAATGGGTTCCTAACTTTTAGCAGACCCATAAAGTAGCTCAGGTATGGCACCATCAGCATAGTAAGGTAAAGCTATGTGAGTGGGTGTTCAATTCACACTTCATTTTTGATGAATCACTGCTAACTCACATCTTGCTTTCTGAGGGCTTTTAAGTTATTTGAACAGTGTTCATTAGTCTCTACTATAAATGGGATTATAATCTCATTAATATTTTTGATATATTTCATGAATAATAAAATCATATCCTGTATTTTATACTTGTGGAGCTATTTATCTATAGGCAACCATGTTTATGAGTCATTTAGGCTAAGCGTCATCTATTCTCACTTTATTTGCCTGTTAATTTGGTTTGATGTCCTTTAGAAGTGATACACAGTAGTTTTATAAAAAGAACTGAATTTATGTTCAATGTTAGGCCAAGTGTTATACTATTCCACTTTTTCTGTTTTACCCAGCACTTTCTATCTAGCTATACTGAACTCCATCATATATTGGACCCTCATTTGTGTTGAGATATTATTAGTTTTCCATCTTTTCTTCCACCAGATAATGTAGAGGAAGCAAATGAATATTTACCCTCTCTGATTATGGGAAAAATATTCCAGCAGGAAGAAAGAACTAGAGGCATTATTTAAGAGCTTTGAGTGAAGTTGTGAGGATTATACATTTTCTGTAGGGTAGAGCCTAAACAGTTATATAAATGCTAAATCATATAAACCAAAGTTGAAGACTAATAATTCTCTTACAGATTTATTTACATTTTGGATTCATACAAATTGATGCGCAATGTAACAGTTGTATTGCCCATTTGTTGTTTTATTGCCCATTTGGCTAAGATTGGAAGTGAATCCTTACCTGCATACGGATACGAGGACTTCTTGCTACAACTAATTTACAGATCCACAGTTCAGAAATCAAGCTCTCTTTCTGTCCTTATGCAGAAAAGAAGTTTGTATGAGTAGATTTTATCTGAGATTTGAACTCTAGGTTTGGATAATAGCAAATCCTTCATTCTTAATGAAAATCTAAAGAAAAATAAAAAAAGATCCAAGTCTTAGGACTCAAAGAGAATCCTACTCAAATACATAAATCCTAAATGGAAATATCATGCCATCTAGAGTATAAAGAATAAGATGTCATCAATTTTTCTCAAAATTTCTGAAGTCCATATCTTATGTTTTGAAGTTTTCATAAGGTCTCACTTAAATATGCATCTATTTAATTTGTTTATATTTTTGAAGTCTATTTATGGCTGTCTTAATTTGCTGTTGTCTTGTTCTAAAGTTTGCCAGACTTGAAGTGAAAATTTTGTACCTTCTCTAGTTATATTATGCTTATTAATAATTGTTTCAACAACCATATTATCTACTTTGTGTCACGAGGTACAGTCTGTCTCAGATCTCGAAGCTTTGAGAAGAAGATCCCTTTCACGCACTGGGAGTCTGGAAAGTCATGTTCCTTCATGGGTGAGTCATAATCTCATGCTTACCTAAGAAGAATAAAAAATATAATAAATACGGGAGTGTCTTTTGTGTAGCCTGTGCATAGGTTATAAGATCTTCTAGGATACAAATCAGGGTAACTAAATCTCTAATTAAAAAAGAAAAATAAAAACTGATTCCCAAAATATCTGTACAGTTCACAAATCTCAATAACTGCAACAAATATTATACACTATTACAAGAAATCCTAGGAAATCTTCCAAAATCTTTAACACTCCCCATCAAGCTGGCATGAATATATCCCACTCATAGCAAGAAGCTACTAAGTTCTCATATTAAGCCTGGAAGTCCTTTGGTAATTATGTCAACTGCTGGCTGCGTGGTAGATATATGGGACATATATATCACCGCCGCATCTATCTTCTCCTTGATGAAATGTTTTCCACCTCTACATGCTTTGTTACTGTAGTGTAGAACTGGATTGTGAGCTATGGAATAATCACAATAGACCTTAATAGGTGTTGGTGTAGGAATTTCAACTCTTCTAGGAGTCTTTTGATCCATAACACTACAGCAGCCATGTGCAACAGAGCGGAATTCTGCTTCTGCACTACAACTAGCCATAACACTCTGCTTTTGCTCCCCCAGGTGACCATTCCTTCTGCAAAGCGTATCCTGGGGTAGATCTTATGGGTCTCTCACACCCCAACTGCGTCTGTGTGACCGACTTGGAATATTTTATTTTTGAACAAGAGTCCTTTCCTTAGAGTTCCTTTTAGATATCTTAAAATCTTGAACACAGCTTCAAATTGGTAGGTCTGGTGAATGCATAAAACTGACTCACTACACTTGCTGCAAAGGCTATATCAGTCTTGTGTTGTGACAAATAGATTAGCCTTCAACTAATCTTTGATAGCGTTCCGTCCATCACCTCACTTGCTGCTGCTGCTTTTAGCTTTACATTTGGGTTCGTTTGAATTTCTGTGCTTTACACCTGACCTGTCATCCCTGTTTCCTTGAGCAAATCAGAATGTATTTGCGTTGGTTGATAAATATTTCCTTCTTGGACCTTGCAAATTCCATCTGGAAATACTTAAGTTTTCCCAAGTCCTTAATGTCAAACTTGGCCTCAAACTTATTCTTTAATTTGTTGATCTTAAACAAATCATCCCGATCATGATAATTTCGTCTACATGCACTATTAGAATAGTAATTTTACCTTTGGTGGAGTGCTTAAAAAAACAAAAGTATGATCAGACTTGACTTTGTGACGAAGCCATGTTTCCTTACAACAGCATTCCCAAATCATTCAAACCAAGCTCTTGGTGATTCTTTATCCCATTTGGGGATTTTCTTAACACTCTGTTTGCCTCTTTCAAGACTTTCTTTAAGTCCAGTTGGCAAGTCCATATATATTTCTTAGTAGCAGACCTCCATTTAAGCGTTTTGACATAGAATTGATGTAGTGGCCAATTGAAATTAATTGCAAGAGAAAAGAAATATTCTAATCGGAGTTAATCTTGCATAAAGCAAAAGTCTCTTAGTAGTCTATCACAGGAGTTTGGGTAAATCCCTTTGCTATAAGTCTCGCTTTATATCTCTCCACACTCCCAATCGAGCTGCACTTCAGCTGTAGCATTTAGTCAGAACAGCCTCTTACTTGTCTTTGGGGTTCGTCGGTAATACAACACGTGTTATTTATTTATTTTTTAAGAGCAATCATCTCTTCCATTATAACTAATCTCAATTCAGGGTCATCTAATGCTTCCCGAACAATTCTTGGCTTATCTGATTACAAATCCTAGACACAAATACTCTATGAGTATGTGATAATTTTTTATATAACAAGTATTTTGCAATAGGTGTTTTGTACAAGTCTAGGTACCTTTTTTCTTCAAGAATTGGAGGTCAAGATCTAAAGAGGACTTGTTAGGCAAATTATTAGATAGAAAGAAATAGGAATAGAAGGATTACTTTGAGTTGTAGGACTTTTACTCAAGAATTGGATTGGGCTTCACTAGAGAAACAATCGATAGTAGTACATTTGTGAAACCTCTTCTTCCTGGTATAAACCTCGAAGCTCGTGGATCGGATTGTGATCCCTTTAAGTACTTTCCCCTGTCTTTGATAAAGTAATATCTGGCAAATTTAGTTTAAGAGTACTATCACTAGATTCACTCTTTCAACAATGGTTTTTCCTAAACTTGTTTATCGAATTAATCACAAGTATAGGATTCTTCTAAAATAGGGTAAAAGTGTCCCAAAAAATTATCTTCTTCACTTATGTTCTCCCCCTGAAGAGAATTTTTTTGAAAGAAGGGTTGGTCCTCAACAAAGTATACATCCATACTCTTAAAAAATTTCTTTGTAATAGGATTGAAGCATTTGTACCCTTTTTTTAGATGCATAACTAAAAACACATATTTTTCAGTTTTAGATCTAGTTTTGATCGAAAAACATTTTGTATAAACATATAACAAGCACAACCAAACACTTTGAAAGGAAGATTCATAGTTATTCGAGATGTCGGAAAACAATTTTTTAAAACCTGTAAAGGTGTTTCATATTTTAAAACTCGAGATGGCATTCTATTTATCAAGTAACAAGCAGTTAGGAGAGCATTTCCTCATAGATATTTAGGTACATTCATAGAAAACATGATGACTCTAGTTATCTCAAGAAGATGTCTATTTTTTTCAGCAATTCCATTCTGTTGAGGTGTGTTGCGACAAGTTAATTGATAGGTCACACCTTTTTTGGTCAAAAATATTCTGAAATATTTGTTAAAATATTTTGTCACATTATCTAATCTTAGAATGCTAATTTTGGTTTGAAATTGATTCTCAATCATCAGGAAAAAATCTTTAAATCTCTTTCAACCTTTGATTTCCTTTCTAATAAGAAAACCCAACATACCCTTGTGTGGTTATCAATAAAAGTCACAAACCATTCTTTGCCAGAAAGTGTGTTAACCTTAGATGGGCCCCAAGCATTGCTATGAATCAAATAAAATGGTTTCGAAGCAAAATTGGGTTTTATTGGAAAAGAAACACGATGATCTTTAGCCAAGTGACAGGCGTCACAATGAAGTTTTGAACAATCACAATGGTGTCACGTAGAAGACTAGGATGCCATAACATAATTTGATCATAGACAGAAGTTTGAAGTAGTACTACTTAAACCATGAGCTTTTATTACAGTGGTTTCATCAAAGTAGGATAGCTGATTTATCTCTCTATCAATTCCAATCGTCTTCCCGGAGTTTTGGTCTTGGAAAACACAAGCGAAAGGTAGAAAAAGAATAGAGTAGTTAGTATCTTTAGACAATTTGCTGATAGAAAGAAGATTGCAGGCAAGTTTTGGAACATGTAAAACAGATTTTCGAGTAACTTTTTCTGAAATTTTAATGTTTTCTTTGCCTGCAATAGATGAAAACTACGATCAACTATTCTAATTTTTTCAATACTAGAACAAGGATGATAGGAACTAAACAAATGATAGTAGCTTGTCATATGATCAGAGGCCCTTGAATCTATGATCCAAGGACTAGATTTTCTAGAACTGAGAGTGCCAAAAATTGCTATCTGTTTGTGTCATAGACCCGACAGGAGTATTAGGTAATGAATAGGATTTTAGAAGTTTAAGAAGATGATCTAATTGCTCTTTATTGAACGGAGACGATTCAGCCTCATTTGCTGTAGGCATATTCTGTCCGCCAGGTTTGTTTGCTTTGCCATTGGGTGGTCTACCGTGTAGCTTGTAGCAATTCTCTCGGGTATGGCGAGGTTTTCCACAGTAACCACAGTGCGATTATTCTCATCCCCAATCTGCTGATTTTGAGATGATCTTTGGCTGACTTGGGCCTCGGCCCTCGGGAATAGCTAGGGCTGATCCTTGCACAGATCCAGTTGCTCCTGTAGACTTCTTTCCAAGCATCACTTGTCTTCAGCTTTCTTCTCTACGTACTTCTGCAAATACTTCACTGATTGGGGGCAGAGGGTTTCTTTCAATAATCCGGCCATGAACCTCATCAATTTAACGTTTAAACCTGCAAGAAACTTGAAGACTAGACCAAAATCCACCATCTTCTTGTAATAATTGCAGTCCTCAGGTGACTCCCACTCATAATCATTGAATAAGTCCAGGTCTAGCCAAATTCTCTTAAGAGAATTATAATATTTTGTCACAAAATCCTTACTTTGGCGAATTTCTCTGAGTTGAAGGGTTAATTCATACATTTTGGGAATGATTCCTTAAATCGGAGTACATCTGTGAGACATTTTCCCATAATTCCTTGGCTGTAGAATAGCAGAGATAATTTGCACCTATCTCTTCTGCCCTGTAGTTAACCAGCCATGTCATAACCATGGAGTTTTCAGCATCCCAAATGGTGTAGGCTGAATCCTTCCGTCAGGCTTCTTCGTGTCTCCTGTGATATAGCCGATTTTCCCTCTCCCTCTAAGATACGTGCGAACAGATTGCGAACACTGAAGGCAGTTATTGCCATCAGTCGGGTTGTGGTGATCTGAATAGGGTGATTTTCAGGTGGGTACCGGGCAATCTGAGGCTCAGGCTGAGAAGGCTGAGGAGGCTGAGAACTGGACATGATTTTGGACATTTTTGGGGACATGAAAGCAGAAACAAAACCCTAGGGTTTTTCCTGCTCAGATACCATATAGAAGCGAACAAAAATATGACAAATAGGGCATATTTTATTATGCTTCTGTGCATAAGAGTTTTATAGACCTTCTACGATACAGATCTGGTTACTAATCTCCCTAATTAAAAGAAAAATAAAAGCTGATTCCCAAAATATCTGTACAGTTCACAAATCTCTCAGCTACCTAAAATAGCACATAACCAAATATTATACATAATTACAAGACATCCTAGGAAATCTTCCAAAATCTTCCAACACTTACTATTTGCAAGAAGAGATTGATCCTCTGATTTTGAAGTTCTGGCTGCATCTGCGGTATTGGATCACAAATCTTAGACCTGCACCTGCTGTTTGATTCTTTGATTTATTTTCTCCTAACCAATTACTATTTACGTTTTGCTTATTAAACTTTCTCATATAAGCATTAATTGAGCAAATTTCCTTCGAGACAGTATGCTTTACTTTCTATAAAATGGGTTTTGCCTTTTGCTTATTCCAACTTCTGCAAAATTTTTGCTCTTTTATAAGCAGTGTATCCAGTAAACAACATGTTTATCTTGCTTTGAGATGGTATCCTTTAATACCAAACAAATTTGTATATGGGAATGGTGTTTGGCTTGCTTACATTTTTGTTATTCAGGCAGTGAAAAAATAGTTTAATGTAGAAGAGTCCTTCTGACTTATGCTGCAAGTCATTTTAGCTTTCTGTCTAAATTTTCATACATTCCATCTAATGCTGCCCTTTGCTTTTAGATGGAATAGAAGTTTTTGTGGTGTCCTTCTGCTCACTACCGACCATTTGGTTCTTATACACTTATCTTGTGTTGCATATTTCTGTGGTGAAATGTAGTTGTTGTGTGCAGTGCTGTGGCCCTTTATTATGTCGGAAGCTTCGAAGAGTTTGCTGGCCTCAACAGATCATGGTCAATTAGGACCAATAGGACCAGATTATTTTGGTTTCTATACGCGTGAAATAATGGAGCTCTTATCAGAAGATGAGGATCCCCTGCCTTCTACTTCCAGAACCTCTGAGTTGACTAGGAAAAAATGCGGTGGGGTCAGAGGCAAGGGTACAATTGATACTAGTGGCCGTGGTACTGCTTCTTCCTTTAGTAACAGCATAGGAGCTGGCTTTACAGATTTCAAAAAAGAAAGATTGAGATCATTACTAAGGCAGGGTGTGTTTGATCTTGCCCCGGAAGTTGATGAGGTAAATTGAGCTACTTTCCTCTGTGCATAAAATGACTCTAGAGATGGATATGGTTTTTGCTTTTCTGATATTAGTTCATCTCATGTATTTAATGGGCAATGCTCTCGGACTGTAATTGTTTATTTATTACGGCCCACTCAAAATAAGATAACTAAAGTTTTGTGTCTGTTGAAGGGACACTGTCTCATGTGTTTTGATCAAGGATTATTTATTACATTATAAGGAATCTACTTTTGCAATGATCTCTTATTATTTTATTTTAAATAGCCATTGATTTGGCTATACTCATCTTGGAAAAGTTTGAAGTTAGTATTGCTTAAGAACGTCTTTGAATATTGGTGAGGTGAGCAAGTGATTATTTTATCTTGAGGTCGATTGATTTACATTGGGTTCCTGTCAATTATCATGGATCATAAAAAGACTGTCATCCAGTATGTTTATTTCTAGATAATTAATAGTCCAAAGTAATCATTTTTCCTGTGTAGTGCAGATGTTGGATCCTGTTCTAGCTATGTGTCAGTTGCAATCTCAAGTCAGAAACAGAAAGTGTTCGCCAAATGTTAATGAAGTAGCGTGCAAGGGTGATGCAGAGCAAGTTCCTCATAAGAAACTCAAGACATCGATTTACTCTTCGCACAGTTCCCTCAAACATGGATCATGTAGAGAGGTTAGGTTTTACTTTCTTGGTAGTGAATTATCTTTTACTGTTACCATGGTTAACAATGTCTTTTTGGAATTGTACCATATATTTGAAGTCCCTAATAATATGGTCAATGTTTTGGAGAGTTAATCATTTGATTAGTTGTTTTCTATATATGGAATACTTTTAAGCTGTTAATCAGTGTAAGTATAATTTAGCTGACAAGCAGACGTCTTGGAGAAGTGTTTTGCCATTTTATGTTGAGATAACAACTATCTCATTTATATATTTTTCTAAGATATTAAAACTGCAAATACTTGAGTCAAAGGAAGTCATAGATATTGCTCAGCTTCTTTGGTATGCAACTTTTACAATCTCAACTCTAGTTGAAAATTGGTTGAGATTGATGGGAGTGTACTCATGTTGTTGCCACTTATCATGGATCTTTAGTAGGGTTATGTAGGGGAGCTTTATGGGGATTTTCTCTTATCATTTATTTTCTTCTCATATTTGCATGCTTTTTCCTCTTTTCCATGAAATCAAGTTGTAAATTGATTTTCTTTATCGGCTAAGGCTAGAAACAGTCAAGCTTGTCATAGTCCAACCAGTTGCTTTGCAGAAGAACTCTAGTGTTGTTTTCATTTGTAATGCAGGGTTCTGTATCTAATGGCATTGATTCCAAATCTTTGGATGCTGCTTTGTCAGAGAAAGAAATGTCTAACTTTAAGAAGAATTGTGCCCATTGCCATTGCCAGAATACTTCTCAGTTAACTAGTCCAAATGGGCCTAAGGTGACTATCATGCGCCATTTAAGTTGTTTGTCCTCTATGGATTCACACATATGCTCACCTAATGGATTATTATTCTCATTCCTTCCAGTCTTTATGCAATGGTTGCATAAGCAGTTATGGAAAGGACAAGGATTTACATTCAGATTCAAACATAGGTGCTGATAAAGAAAATGGAGAGGTGAGAATATTAATCTCTGACAATTCTTTTGAGATTTTGTTTCTGGTTGTGGAATTTGAAATGGTTTCTGTGTGTTGATTTTCTCTATGGAATTTTAGATGCTTGTCTCTGCTACGACACTTGCATATAATTTCTCTAAATTGCAAGTTCATCTTGGTGGGCTTGTTTGGGTCAGTGGGACTACAATCATGAATATCTGGGATTCTCACAATAGTTTACGATGTAAAATCATTTTCTTCTTCTTCTTCTTCTTCTTCTTTTTTTTTCAAGTTGTCCTAGCCATTCAAATAAGATGCATTAAATCAACTGAGTAAATTAATGATTTTTAAGTTATATCTTATTGGTGATGACTTGTGCTTATTGAGAACTTTGCTTGTTTTTTAGGTGGATGATGACTTGCAATTCCTTCTAGAAAGTGATACTTCCGAGGTTGAGGAGACAGTGAAGAAATATTCTGATGAACTTTTTGCAACAGTAATTTCCACAACTTTTAGACTTTGTGTACTCAAAGCATTTCGTCCATTCATTGACATTGTCTATGGTTTAGTATCAGGGTGATCTCCTGAACTTTACAGGTACTTTTAGTATGAAGATGAATCATCATAACTGAGGTTTATTTTTGTATTTTTTTAGCTAGGGCACATGGAGCGGAAGCTTGAAGAACTTCTTAATACTGTGGTGTCAAGGTGCAGGTATGTGTTCTGTTTTGTGTGAAACAGGATATGTTATATCGTAAGATAAATATCCTTCAGAAATGTGTTACTTCATGGGGCTTGTTTTTGATGAGAAATTGCATTTTGGGGGCATATTTCTTTCTTCGGTAATGCATTTCCTGATACTAATTATTGAGTATTTTTTTTGTCCACAATATTAACTTCATGTGAAGTTATCTCTCTCTTGATGCTAGTTACTTCACACAAAGTCCTCTGGCATGTTTTTTTCTCTTCTTTCCTCTCTCTCTCTCTAGTTTATGCAAGCATGGTCCTTATTAGTATTTTTCACTTTTGATATCAGCATGTAAGATGGTAGATAAGCATATTTGGCTACTAACTTCAGTCATGCTGTTAAGCTGTTACCCTTCGCTTGTTTGGATGTATGTAAATAGCATATTTGCCTCAAAATCTGTAACTCTAATCTCCACAGGCCTATGACACGTCCTGAGAAGCAGGAGCTTCGGAAACTGATTCAGAAGCTGCCACAGAATAATCTTGCCCGTGTCATTGAAATTGTCCAACATGGTAAACTGGCAGATTCCCGACCTTCTGATGAATACTTTGTTGATTTAGAAAAAGAGGTACAGAAACTCAAAACATGGCATGAATTTTTCGAGTCTATACTAAATTTTAATCCTGTCCAAAATATTGTCTTTCAGGATAATGTAACCCTTTGGAGATTGTTTTACTATGTGAAAGCGGTTGAGAAAGCTAGAGAGCTCTTGTCATAGATAATACAACTTCATGATCTATTGCCTTTAACAAGTACTTTGACAGAGTCCTAAATCCCAGTGCAGTCGACAAGGACAATTACATCTGATTTTTAACTAACCTAAACCAGCCGTTTGGTCTTTCCCAGCAACTTTTTGCCTGAATTCTTCATAATCTTCCACTAGAGAGTGCAAAATAGACTATACAGGAGATTTTTTTCCCCTCCCAAATTTTGCAGAGTATGCAGAATCTTTTACACCTTTAGTAATAGGTCTAATATTTTGACAACTGCAAGAAAGGACTTCAAACAAGCTGCACCTACTGGCTTCAAGATGGGACAAACACTGACTTTTGATTGACTAGTGCATAGTAATGTCTCTAGTTTTTGTTTGTAGAGGAACTGAGACTTAAGAAATAATTTGAACTACTGTCTAGACGTGATATGCAAAGAAACGTTTCAATTCATTGTCTTTTGTATCAAACGTAAGCGGAAAGTATCAGCAATGTCACGAGTCTTGTTGGGACTTGTGAACAAGCAAATCTTCACAAAAAATTGCAAATCTTCAAATGAAGAATGCACTGGCTTTGAAAAGAGGATACCTTAGGAAAGATATTTTTTTAAAAAAATTAAATGAAAATACTAGAATATCCACTCCAAAAGGAATGAATGAAAGCCCAGTGTCACCAATAAATTGTTGAAGATTTACCCCTTTACACTTAAAAGGAACCATGTCTTGATCGTTGTTTGGCAACACTTACTCACTCAGATTGCTCTACCATCCAAACTCTGCA
>JASUUI010000034.1:0-29000 GCA_030444775.1 Atalantia buxifolia | reverse complement strand
GAAATAATGGAATTAAATTGAATTAGGAACTATTGAAATAAAGTGCTTGGGTACCTAAATCCGTATCAACATGCACCATGGGCTAAATATTCCTTATTAATACTAATTAAATCATGAGTGGGGAATCCACACCTCATGAACCACACTCTAATCAATATGGTGCTAAGGGCTTATCGTGCCAAATAATAATAATTTTATACTAAAGTGCTGGTGAAACCAGGACGGTAACTAGACAAGATTATTATTATTTGTCCACGAAAAGTCAAAATCTTCACAGAAATTAGAGGGAAAGAGAAAATAAATTTACCAAATAAAGCCCATGACACATGTTGAGATTTTACCTTCAACCCAAGCTTGAAAGAAAATTAGCTACTCATAATTGAACTAAGGGTAAAATGAAAATTTATTAAAATACATAGAAAATACAAGATGGAGAAAGAATTATAGAAAACTAAGCTCAAAAATGGATTCAGGAGTATCAAATTAGGGGGGAGAGGCCCCATTTTAATAGATATATTGAGTAAATCATGGCCATCGGATTAAAAATAATTTGGACGCACATGATTGCGCCACGTCATCAGTCAACAGTACACGGTTTGACCACGGGTTTGACCACGCAGTTTGAACAGTAACACGGTTTGCACAATAATCGTTTGAACAAGAACGCAGCGGTATGAACAAAGATTTCGGAAACGATCAGTATGTAAATAGTGCCATACATGTGAACAGTGTCATTTTTCCTTTTATGCTGCTTTTAGGGTTTTCGACTGTCCTGAGTTCAAAAGTGACATCCGTTTTGCTATCCGATATCTCGTTCATTTTGAAATGAGCATGATACCCCTAAAATACATAAAATACTTAATTAAAACAAAACACTTATAATTAAATAACAAGAGACTTAAATAAATAAAATTAGAGATGTTAGTAAAACTTGAAGTACAAAATGATGATTTTCTCCTTTATAAATATACATTTTCTAATACTCAATAAGTGGAGAGTAACGTTGCTGGAGAGACATTTACTATGGTAACACCTCTTCCTCAATATCGGGGACAGTCGTTTGCTCTAAATGAAGTTTCACTTTCCACAAGTGGCTCGGGATTTTTAGCCAAAACTCGAGGGGATATGGTGACAAATATAGGGATGCATTCATAATTGACCGCATCAGAGGCCATGTGCAGCAAAACCTTAACCATTTCATCATTAAATATGTCAATAGGTAGTGAACATACACGATACATTGTGTTATTGGACCTCAAAGTTGTCTTCATCATCATACTATATTCGTTAGATTTATCTCAGAAAACTTCATACACCCTTGCCATAAATTGCTCAAACGTACAATCTTTTCAAACTAAAAATGTTGTATTCTTGCATTCACTTACTTCCGTACGACCATCTGCTAACTTCTCCCACCAACCGTCGTAACATAATTAAAGCACAACGGAATCCATTAAACTTAAAAATTATTTTAAAAAAAAGATATAAGATTACACACTACAAAATATGGTAAAGTGAATATGCACTACATTCATTTGGATGAAATGAAGTATACGATTTTAAATTTGATTTGTCTCATCGTAAGTTTCGAAACAGTATTATACGCCTAAAACCGATACATGCAGCCCAAGTTATAACTTTAAGAGAATAACTGAAATTTAGTGAGACAAACGCCTGTCTCACTTGTTCTGGACTTCATTTTTTGTTCGATTTTTTAGTGTTTTCAATGATTTATCTTCATTTCTCAACTCAAACTATGTACTTTAACAAATCACATTGTTTTATTAATGAAAAATAACAACGTTTACAACAAACCCACTTTAATTTCGAACTTAGTTGATAAAATCAATAGATTAAAAGTTTAGGTTATGGTAAGAGCATAAACGAACCTTGAAAAGCTCTCCAATTAATAATTATATCTTCAATTATGCAATGCTTGTTTAATGGAATTTGTTAATTTATTGATAATGATGAAGTTTGTTGAGAGTGATGAAGTTTGTTAAGTTGTCGAGGAAGATCTGTATTTAGTTGTGCTGGAATTGAAAAAGTGGCGTGCCTTTGTAAATTTGATGAAAGTGATGAGGTAATTTAATCCAAAAATAGGGTGTTTGGCTAATTATGATAGAAAAAATTTTGGGGGTCAAATTTAAAAATTATAAAAGTTTTATGGCCATTTTATAAATTTTATAAAAACAAAAGTGATGTAAAGAACATGTTAAAATTTTATGACAGTTAGATATATATATATAACAAAAGAGAAGTTGTGCAGAGATAAGATTTTCATCCCACTGATTGAGTTCATAAAGTAGAATCTCTTTCTCGTACTTGGTATGGGCGGCCACCTACTTATTTACTATTGTTTTGAAATTGTTATAATCAATGAACATAAACAATCTAAACTCTAGTTATTAGAACTCTGAATACATTTAGATACTTATTGTTGTTATAAACAAATAAGAACTCTGAATACATTTAGATACTTATTGTTGTTATAAACAAATAAGAACTCTGAATACATTTAGATACTTATTGTTGTTATAAACAAATAAGCTGTTGTTCTTTGTGTTTGCTACTGCTAGTACTCTCTGTTTCAGCTTATGATCTTCGGTTTCTTTATGTCTTCTTGGCTGCTTCTTTTTCTTCTTGGTTGCTTGACTTTAAGGCCTCTTTGAAGTTCTACCTCGTTTGGTCTTTCTTTTTCCTCATGGTTCTCCTCTGATTTTGTTCTTTAATTCCTTTGCTGCCTTGGCTTTATTGAATTGAATTCTCGTGGCTGGTTTCTCTGTTATTGGCACTTGCTGCTTCCTTATTGCCTCTGTGTTGCCCTTTCCCCTTTTACTGTCATAATCTTCCCCTTTTTATAGATAATTTTGTGCTTATCTATTACATGTGTCAATACAAGTTACACATGCCCAACACCTTGACTCTCCAGCACACTAGACTTATGTTCTTTTATTGTCCAACACATTGCCACTTCAGCACAGAGGGGTGTTCAGAATCCAATCCGATCCGTTCAATCCGTCTGATCCGTGAAAATTCGATCCGTGGATTCGTGGATTGGATATGGATTGAAAATTTAAAAATCCGCAGTTGATAGATTGGATATGGATTTACTTCTGTAAATCCGCAAAAAAAAATATATATATATATATATGCACTTACCATCACACCAAAAGCTTAAGTTGTTAGTGAAGGCGCTACTTTAATCTTATAAGCACCATCCCCAGACCACGTGTGCACGGTTTGAACCCTTAGCTCCCTTCCCCCCCCAAACCGGGTTAACGGGGGACCCTTAGCTGGTGGGACCCACGCACCTGGGCCCACAGTACCTGGCCAGTCTTTACTGGAAATCTCGCAGGCGTCTGGACCTTACCAAGGACTCGAACCCGCGACCTGGCTCTGATACCAATAGGAAAAGGATCTAGGACGATAGTGGATTTAGGAAAATTTAAGATTGGTTGATTTTAATAGATAACTTTAAATAAACAAAATAAACTTTACCGAGTGGAGGTACGTGGCGTTGTCCATCCAGATCGATCGATGAACTTAATCTGCCTTTGAGGTAATTTCTCGGGCGTTAATCGACTTAGAACAGTTTGCCCGCGACACAGCTCGATACCATAGGAAAAGGATCTAGGACGATAGTGGATTTAGGAAAATTTAAGATTGGTTGATTTTAATAGATAACACGGACTTTAAATGAACAAAATAAACTTTACCGAGTGGAGGTACGTGGCGTTGTCCATCCCGGATCGATGCGTAACTTAATCTGCCTTTGAGGTAATTTCTCGGAGCGTTAATCGACTTAGAAAGTTTGCCCTTACCTCGCACGTTCGGTTTCCGGCCTATATACCTTTCTTTAATTATTTTCAATCAATAATTTTATTAGGGCTTTAGCAATCTTTTTTACCACAAAGGCTCAAACAAAAATATTAGATCTGGATCCCAGAACTAATATTTAGATTGAATGGGGAGAAGAAGAAGATACAAATGTACAAGGCAGATCCGGTCTCTTTGCTTCGAGGAACGTTACAATTTTTATGAGCGGATCGATATGGAAGATCGGATCGCTAACATGCATAAAGCTTTAAATAAATTGCATAAAAGTAAAGTGCATAAATTTAAATTGCTTTAAAATAAATTACGGAAATTTAAAGTGCATAAAAGTAAATTGCGAAATTTAAATTGTTTACATGAAAGTAAATTGCGGAAATTTAAATACGCATGAACTTTAAAATTATTACAGGCTTTGAAATGAAAATTACATAAGCTTTAAAGTATTTACATTTATTTCTTTAAGTCGACAGCTTTTAGAGATTACAAGTGAGATTCCGAAAAATTAAAACAAGGAACTTAACCAATGATCGGAAAATTCCTTGAATACGTAAAACTTCTTTTGTCTCTTGGAAAAAAAAAAAAAAAGAAAAAGAAAGGGAAAATCACAAGACAGGAAAATAATTCCTTGAAGTCTTGATCCTCATTTCCCAGGGAGAGAGAGATAGAGAGAGAAGTAGAGAGAGAAGTGAAAGGAAAGAATGCCGAGTCTAAGTCTTCGGTCATTCTTATATACAAAAATTTTGAAACTGCTTCACCTTGTGTAAGCGGAGCTTTAAGTGCACAAGAACGTTTGGAAAATGGCACTTTGCTTTAGACGTCGTCTTTCAAGAAATACAAAATACAAAATACAAAATACAAAATACAAAATCGGGTGAAGAGACATGTGCGCTCTCACTTGTGTCCAGAGGACCACCCGAAATACAAACATAAATTTTTTTTTTTTTTTTTTTTTTTTTTAAGTAAAAAACTTTTTTAAATTGCTTTATAGGAGACAATAATCCGGCGGTCATCTTCATTGTCGTCACCAAGGGAGATGATCGGTTCAGATTCTTCATCATCAGTTGAGCTTTGAATAGATGGTTCGGACCGGGAGGCAAGAAGCTGCTCCATAACTTTGAAATACTCTTCTTCTGTTTTGGCACCTGCAAGAAGAGATTGGGCTTTGGACTTTTGGGTGAGGAAGGTTCCTTGGGCTCTAACGTCTTTAATAGTTGGGGCAAGGAGACCTTTGGCGTGCCGCTTGATTTTGGATTAGGTGTGTGGTCAATTTAGTCTGCTCATCAAATTTGTTCCACCATTTAACTTTGAAAGTTCTTTGAAGGATTAATTGGGAGTCATGAGTGTGGTATCTGAGGTTCCACATCCATACCCAAGGTAGGAAGAAATTTGTACAAAAACAGAGAAAAGGGGGAAATCTTTTCTCAGACTCAGAAGGTTTGTAATGAGCTTTAAAAAGGTTTAAACATTGGATGGCATTTGGAGTTAGGATATCTGGTGTTGGGCCAAAATAGTTCCACCACTGTTGGAACCAATTTGGAAGGCTTTGCACGGTTATTTTGGAATTAAAGAAAAATAACCATGAGTGAGATTTTTTTGGGTTTTGAATAAAGAATGTGTTAAACCAGGCTTGTTGATAATCCCAGTAGGAATAGGTCAAACAATGTGGCAGACACATTTGAAAATTGGCGGGGAATCTTTTCTGATTGTGGAGATGGTCATTCCACTCTCTTGGGCTCAAGACTTTTAAAATGGTAGCAGTGGAATAGGCAGGTTCTTTATGGGTTTCACTGAGAAAGAAATGTTTAAATTTGACTGACTCAGTGGCTTCAAGAATAGATTCATAGAAGGCTTGCGGTTTTGTTAAATCCCATGGTTTAAAAAAACCATCCAGGGGGGAAAAACTTTGAAATTGTTTGAAATGGGTCAGAATGGTAAAATCCATCTTCCACAGTTAAAATGTTTTGGAAGTAGGTTTTATCAAACCAATCCGGGTTTTCTTTGAAAGCTTTAATTGTGAAAGAACAATCTGGGAGGATGAACTTTCACCAGAAAGAACAACTTTTTGTGAAGAGGGTTTTGTAGTAATTTCTTTAGAAACAGGTTTTTCTTTTGGAGAAATTTGGCTTTGTGAAAAACTTTGTAGAGCGAGTAAAAAATCAGGGGAATTAGAAATGGATTTTACCCATTCATTTACCTGATCCTGAGAGGCAAGGGCTTTAACTCTTGATTCATCATCTTCAATTGTGTCGATCCAAGATCTGATCGGCATGGCTGATGATAATAATTTTTCTTTAGGGGGTGAAGAGGCTTTGGAAGGTGTCCGCGACACAGGGTCTTTGATGATCCCTTTCCCTTTATCTTTTGTCTTTTTGGGAGGCATTATCTGTTTTGAAGAAACTCTCTGGTTAGAAAATCAGGGAGTGAATTTGTATCGCCTTTAATAAATTCAATATCAAAATCAAAAACACTCAAAATAGCTTGCCATCTAGCAAAAATTTGTTTTGAAGCAATATTTTGAACGTCTTTTTCCAAGACATGTTTCTTTTTTACAATCAATTCTTAGTAAAAATTTTTGATTTAATAAATCACTTTGAAATTTTGAAATGCATAGAACAATAGATAAAATCTCTTTTTAATAGTAGAATAGTTTTTCGACATTCATTCCAATGGCGAAACATATTGTACTACTTGTTCTTTATTATTCTCAACTTGTTTTAATATTCCACCATAACCTAAGTCTGATGCATCAGTCTCAACAATTTTAGGTAATGTGGGATTAGCAAGAAATAAACATGGAATATCTTTAACAATGTCTTTTATTTGTTTTACGACTTTAGTATGATTTTCTGACCATGCAACAGGGTTCTTTTTTAATCTATCATGTAATGGTTTTGCTATCCTGTTGATGTTAGGGCAGAAATCAAGAACATAATTCAAGCTTCCTAAAAATCTTTGCAATTGGGTTTTGTCAAGAATTTTATCAGGAAATTTATCAGTGAAAGCAAGGGACCTTTCAATTGGAGTGATAGTTCCCTTTGAGATATAATGGCCAAGAAATCGGATTTTAGTCTGGAATAGGGAAATTTTTGAACTAGAAATGGCTAGGCCTGCTTTTCTAGTTGCGAAATAGAAAGTCTTTAAATGTTTAAAATGTTGATCTATTGACTGGGAAAAAATCAATACATCATCAATATAAACAATGCAAAAATCAGTGAAAGGATTATAAATGTCATTCATAATTCTTTGAAATTCTGAAGGTGCATTTTTCAAACCAAAAGGCATTACTGTCCATTCATATTGGCCAAATGGAACAGTGAAAGCAGTTTTGTAACGGTCTTTAGGGTGAATTTGAATTTGCCAAAATCCTGACTTCATGTCAAATTTTGAAAATATGAATGCAGAGTGGAGTTTTTGGAGTAAATCTTTTTTATTAGGTATGGGATACCTAATCCATTTTAATGCTTTATTGAGGGGTTTGTAATTTATTACTAGTCTTGGTGTTCCTCTTTCTATTTCAGAATTTTTATTGACATAAAAAGCGGCACAAGACCATGGGGATCTTGATTTAACAATAAGTCCTTTGTTTTCCAAATCTTTAATTTCTTCTTTACAATGTTTTTCCAATTCCATATTCATTTGAATAGGGCGAGCTTTAGTGGGTATTTGTTTTTCATCAAAAGAATTTTCATATGGCAAATCTACCAAGTGTTGTTTTCTGTTCCAAAAAGCAGTTGGTAAATCAGCACATATTTCTTTTTCGATTAATGCTTTGAATTCAGAAATTTTTCTTTGTATAAAATCATTTTTTAATTGATTTTCTATTCTTTGTAGGTTTAAATCTTTTTGTAAACAGGTTAGATTAGCCTGTTTTGATTTTAGTAGGACATTTATTTGGTTTTGATGAACAGAATTTGCTTTTATAATATTTAAATTTCTTGTTTTAGGCTTTTCTATGAAAGGAAATTTTAATTTGGTTTTTCCCGCTTTGAAAGATATACCATTATAATTTACAGTATAGGGAGTTATAAGATTTATAAAAGGTGTTCCCAATATAACAACATGATGGATGTCATTTGTTAGGAAAAATGTAGTTTTAAATTCGAAACCACTGTTAATAACAGATGCTTCTACTTTAGAATGAATGTTCAATTTTGAATTATTGGCGTGACTTTTCTTTTGTTCTTTCTTTATATTTATCCGGAACAAAAATTTCTTTAATACAATTTAAATCGGCACCCGGTGTCAAATAGGGCAATGGTATCAATTTCAAGTTCTTTGGAAAAGACTAAAGTAATTTTTATTAAATATTTTCTTGTGGTAATTTGATTTAAGACAAAAAGAAAATCATTGGGTACAGATTCAATGTTTTCAAGTTGTAAATCAATTTCTTTTTCACCATCTGAACTTGATTCTTTATCAGAATTGTCTTCTAATTGTTTTTGTAATAGAAGTTGAATAGTTTCTGAATCATTTTTTTGTTTTTCTTTTAATTCTTTAATTTCGAGTTTAATTTCTTTAATCTCTTTCTGAAGATCTGGAATATTAGGAACTGTTTTCTTTTTATCCAAGATTTGAGTCAAATCATAAGTATTTTTCTTTATTATTGGAATTTTTGATGTTTCTGCTTTATCTCCTACCTCTAAAGTTTTTAAAAGTTTATCAAGATATTCTTTTTGTAAGGTAGGATCAGAAATGTGTTTAACCAATTCAAGAAAAGTTTCTTGATCTTTAGTCAAAACATTGATTTTCTTTAAGTAAGATTCTGATTGGCTTGAGTCAGAATCATTCATCGGAATTAGTTCTGAGAATCGAGTCAACTAACTCGTCAATCAAAGGATTCATCATCTCCCGTCATGGAAGACTCGAGTCGAAGACTCTATCAATAAAGAGGCTATTTTTGAAAATGTTTCTTCATCAAGGCCAAGCTCGTGGAGCTTTTTGTTGATTCTACAGAACTTTGCAGTGTGGCCTTTCATTCCGCATTTAAAACATGTGGCTTCTTTGAAGTTAAAGTGGGCTTTTTGTTTGGGCTTGAAATCTTTCTTTTTAGAAAATTGTTTTTTATAATGCTTTGAAGGTTTCTTGTAAAAAGGTTCTCTAAACTTTTGGAAAGATTTTCTATGGCCTTTGGACTTGTAATGTTTCTTGTAAGGTTTCGTAGAACACTTACCATTACAATCTTTGGAAGTAGAAGTTTTAAAGGGGTCATAGTTGAACTGTTTACAGAAACTACCTAATTCTTGCTTAGACTTTCTAAGCTCCCATTTAAGTCGTTTCTGTAATTTCAAGTCTTGACATATCTTTAAACCTTCTTTATTGACAAAACTGACAAGTTCACCATAGGTGAGCTCATCGTAAGGAATACGGTTATCATATAAGGCTTTAATGGAATTTCTAACTTTTTCTCCTAATAGGGTAGGTAAACCTGCAAGGAATTTCTCCTTCCAAGTTATATGATTTGCATCATCCCTAAGAAAAAGTCTGGTAAAGAATGTAGTTTTGTAGTTTTGGAATTCACTAAGTTTTCTACATCTTAGGTTATGTAGAAGCTCAACATTTTTATCTCTGAGGTGAGAAGGGTCACCTATGAAATGAAGGGATATAGTCAAAATCAAGGTGGCGACTGCATCTTGAATTGGACTATTGAATTCATCCAGAATGGGGATTCCATCCTCATCTGTTTGAATAGAGTTTAAAATATCTAATTGCTGTTGATTGGTAAGAAGATGATCCCACCAACCTTTTAGTTGACCTGTAAAACCAGCAATAAGGATTTCTGCAATGGCTTTGTCAGAAGTTCCTGATTGGGTTTTATAAGCATTGGCTGCCATGGTCATCTGTTGCAATAATCCTAAGATATTGTATTCAGACATTCCATCTAAATTCCACTCATAGACGGAAGATGCATTATACCGGGATTGATTTAATGCACTTGGTCTATTATCTATGGTTAGATCTGGTGGACTTTTAGTGGTTGGGAGTGCCAATTCCCAATGAATTTTATTGACTTTTGATGTAGAGTCCAATTCAAGATGGAATGTCCAATTTTACCACAAAGGCTCAAACAAAAAATATTAGATCTGGATCCCGAACTAATATTTAGATTGAATGGGGGAGAAGAGAAGATACAATATAGAGAGATCCGGTCTCTTTGTTCGAGGAACGTACAATTTTTATGAGCAATCCGATATGGAAGATCGATCGCCTAACATGCATAAAACCCTTAACTATCTATGAATCTTTACAAATTCATAATAAATTTCTTTTGGAGAAATTTGGCTTTGTGAAAACTTTGTAGAGGATGAGTAAAAAATCGGGGAATTAGAAATGGATTTTACCCATTCATTTACTCGATCCTTAGAGGCAAGGGCTTTAACTCTTGATTCATCATCTTCAATTGTGTCGATCCTTTTCCGTAATCAACCAATCAAAAATTTCCTATTCCGGACTAAAATCCGATTTCTTGGCCACATAAGGCGCTTTACCATCACACCAAAAGCTTGAAAAGTGGAGGCGCTACTTTAATCTTATAAGCACCATCCCTGACCACGTGTGCACGGTTTGAACCCTTAGCTCCCTTCCCCCAAACCGGGTTAACGACACCCTTAGCTGTGGGACCCACGCACTGGGCCACAGCACTATGCCTTTTTGAAATTTGCAGCGTCTTCTGGACCTTACTAAGGACTCGAACCCGCGACACGCTCGATACCATAAGGCGCTTACCATCACACCAAAAGCTTAAGTTTAGTGGAGGCGCTAAATCTTATAAGCACCATCCCTGGACCACGTGTGCACGGTTTGAACCCTTAGCTTTCGTTTAGGAATTTATTATTGAAGATTTTATAAGGTGAGGCTTTAATCCTAATAGGTGGTTCACCATGGTCAATGGATACACTCCTAAGAGGTGGATGCTCGGATTCTATAGTTTTATTCTTTAAAAGGTTCCATTCAGGAATTTTCTTTCTAACAGTAATAGGATTTGAATCTTTAAAGGGATAAGAAATGTTATTTTTAAAAGCATACATTTCAAACCAATCAAAAAATAAAATGTGGACTTTATGTAAATTTACAAATTCATAATAATCTTCTTGTATTTTTCTTCTTTGGTTTAAGAAATGTTTAAAAAACCAAAGTCTTTTTTCTTTATTAATGTCTGAGTAAAAATCTTTATGCAAAAGGGTTTTATCAAGTCCAAATTCTTTTTCAAGAACATTAATTACATTCTCTGTAACTGCAGAAAATGTGGGAGAAGTCGGAGGAGAAGGTTCCTTCTCTTCCTGTCTTTGTTCCTGTTGACGACTAGTGTAAATTGGGTGTGGTACACTAGTGGTATAGTCAACAGAATGTATGGAAGAACTAGGTATATCCGAAGTGGAAAACCTAGGCTGACTCTTTATAGGTTGAAAAGGGAGATTTATAACTGAAGGAATTTTTGTAAATTTTCTTTCTAGTGAGGAAACACTAGCATTAGAATCTTTATCGGAGAACCTAGAAGATGTAGATCTCCTGATGAAAGTTTGACTTTACCATCTGAATACTGAGTCAAATTACGTAACTCGTATTTGGCTCAAGATGTTTAGGTATTGTCGGAGCGGTGGCTCGCAAGAATCCATTCATCGGGAAGGTTGACATCTTTCCATTGAATAGGTTTTGGAATAACATGTTTGCTTTGGAAAGGTCGATCTGAGAGAGAGTCTCATCTCTTTTTGACTGGAATTTATGTTGCGTATTAAACGCCGAGATCATGGCTTTGTATGATATTTTGAAAATTAATGCAACCGACAGATCCTTCTAACATGTGATAGTTATGAGTTTTGATCTGCAAAATCATGCTTTTTAAAATATTTTTATCTTTTAATGAAACCGTTATGTTTGGATAACAGTCAAAAGAAATTGGTCCTTTACAGAAACTAGATTCAATACTATTGAGTAAGGAATCATCAAAGGAGATGAACCTCCCATCTCTGAGGACAGCAAGAATTGAAGTGTTTAATCCTTCTTTAGTTAAGGGTTTTATGCCTACTTGGATTAAACCTATGTGGACATAATTAAAATTCTTTTCTTTTAACTTTTTTAATGACTTTTCCGTAAACAGATGAATTGTTTCAAATGGCTTTGAAAGGGTGATATCTCTTTCTTCTGTCTTTATTACACAATCAGTCTTTAAAAAATCAAGTTTTTTCATTTTATAAATTTTATCTTTAGAAACTTTCGGCAAATCCCAATTATCAATTGCTTTATTAAAATCTTCAATAATAAATTCTTCAATTCACTATGTTCTTTGATACACTAGTCTTCTCGGAAGAAGAGCTAGAGAAAGATGATGTTCTATGAAGTAGAGTCCATGTTGTTAAAATTCTTTAATCGAATCCTATGTGGATGTCTACAGTATGGTTTCTACGCCTAAACGGATCCCCCTATAACGGGACTTACTACCAAAAAAATTCAACACACACAAAAAGAAAAACAATTTTGGAAATCGATAACTCAGATTCTTTACCTCTATATTACACTATCTTCCCTCTTTGAAATCAAGTAAAGAATCATACAATTAAATACGCATGAACTTTAACAAATAAATGAGTTGTTTGTTTTACCTTCTTTACTTTTATTACACTGTCTTCCCTTTTTCCTATTGGTATCAGAGCCAAGGGGAAGATAGTGTAATATAGAGGTAAAGAATCTGTGTTGTCTGATTTCCAAAATTGTTTTCTTTGTGTGTGTGTTGAATTTTTTTACTGGTAGTAAGTCCCGCTATAGACAGGGATCCGTTTAGGCAAGAAACCATACCTGTAGACATCCACATAGGATTCGATTAAAGAATTTTAACAACATGGACTCTCTACTTCATAGAACATCATCTTTCTCTAGCTCTTCTTCCGAGAAGACTAGTGTATCAAAGAACATAGTGAATTCAGAAGAATTTATTATTGAAGATTTTAATAAAGCAATTGATAATTGGGATTTGCCAAAGTTTCTAAAGATAAAATTTATAAAATGAAAAACTTGATTTTTTAAGACCGATTGTGTAATAAAGACAGAAAGAAAGAGATATCACCCTTTCAAAGCCATTTGAAACAATTCATCTGCTTACTTTAAAAGTCATTAAAAAAGTTAAAAGAAAAGAATTTTAATTATGTCCACATCGGCTTAATCCAAGTAGGCATAAAACTCTTAACTAAAGAAGGATTAAATACATCAATTCTTGCAGTCCTCAAGGATGGGAGGTTCATCTCCTTTGATGATTCCTTACTCAGTAGTATTGAATCTAGTCTCTGTAAAGGACCTATTTCTTTTGACTGTTATCCAAACATAACGGTTTCATTAAAAGATAAAAATATTTAAAAAGCATGATTTTATAGATTAAAACTCATAACTATCACATGCTAGAAGGATCTGTTCCAGTTGCATTAATTTTCAAGATATCATACAAAGCCATGATCTCAAATGCTTAATACGCAACATAAATTCCAAAAAAAAGAGATGAGACTCTTCTCTTGCAGACTCGACCTTTCCAAAGCAAACACCAAGTATTCCAAAACCCATTCAATGGAAAGATGTCAACCTTCCCGATGAATGGATACTTGAAGGAGCCACTGCTTCAACAATACTAAAACATCTTGAGCCAAATACAGAGTTGTAAAATGTGACTCAATATTCAGATGGTAAAGTCAAACTTTCATTCAGGAGATCTACATCTACTAGATTCTCCGATAAAGATTCTAATGCTAGTGTTTCCTCACTAGAAAGAAAATTTACAAAAATCCCTTCAAATTATAAATCTCCTTTTCAACCTATAAAAAAGTCACCTAGGTTTTCCACTTCTGATATACCTAGTTCTTCCATACATTCTGTTGACTATACCACTAGTGTACCACCCAATTTACACTAGTCGTCAACAGAACAAAGACAGAAAGAGAAGGAACCTTCTCCTCCGACTTCTCCCACATTTTCTCGTAGCTTCTGAGAAATGTAATTAATGTTCTTGAAAAAGAATTTGACTTGATAAAACCCTTTTGCATAAAGATTTTTACTCTACATTAATAAAGAAAAAAGACTTTGGTTTTTTAAACATTTCTTAAACCAAAGAAGAAAAATACAAGAAGATTATTATGAATTTGTAAATTTACATAAAGTCCACATTTTATTTTTTGATTGGTTTGAAATGTATGCTTTTAAAAATAACATTTCTTATCCCTTTAAAGATTCAAATCCTATTATCAAGTAGAAAGAAAATTCCCGAATGGAACCTTTTCGACAAGAATAAAACCATAGAATCTCGAGCATCCACCTCTTAGAGTGTATCCATTGACCATGGTGAACCACCTATTGATTAAAGCCTCACCTTATAAAATTCATAAAGACCTGAAACGGATTTAGATAGCATTATCCAACGAATAACTTCATAATGCTAATCTAAATACGATAGGAAAACAGTTAATTAGGATAGAAGACCAAATCCAAAAGTCAACCATAACTGTTTCTCCTGTTTTGTCAAAGCCTATTTCAACAAAATCGGATTCTGATAAAAGCTCAAAGAACCTATTTTCAAACCTTTTCAGGTTTCGAAACATAGTCAGAAGCTTGTTCAAGAATCAAAATCAGATTTTGCTAAAGCTATTAAAGAACAACTCGATAGAATAGAAGCATCTTCTCCTACTCAATTCTCTAAAGATGCATCCTCTTCTACTCCTATTTCTAAAGCCCAGATTGCACCCGATAGTGCTCAATCAAGCAGGATTGCAAAGATTAGAACAGGACCAATCCTCTATAGCCTCTTCGGATATAGAAGCCTTTAAAGAAGAACCAACTTCAAAAGTCAATAAAATTCATTGGGAATTGGCACTCCCAACCACTAAAAGTCCACCAGATCTAACCATAGATAATAGACCAAGTGCATTAAATCAATCCCTATAATGCATCTTCCGTCCATGAGTGGAATTTAGATGGAATGTCCAATACAATATCTTAGGATTATTGCAACAGATGACCATGGCGCCAATGCTTATAAAACCCAATCAGAACTTCTCGACAAAGCCATTGCGTAAATCCTTATTGCTTTGTTTTACTGTCAACTAAAAGGTTGGTGGGATCATCTTCTTACCAATCAACAAAGAATTAGATATTTTAAACTCTATTCAAACAGATGAGGATGGAATCCCCATTCTCGATGAATTCAATAGTCCAATTCAAGATGCAATCATACCTTGATTTTGACTATATCCCTTCATTTCATAGGTGACCCTTCTCACCTCGTAGATAAAAATGCTTGAGCTTCTACATAACCTAAGATGTAGAAAACTTAGTGAATTCCAAAACTACAAAACTACATTCTTTGCCGACTTTTTCTTAGGGATGATGCAAATCATATAACTTGGAAGGAGAAATTCCTTGCAGTTTACCTACCCTATTAGGAGAAAAAGTTAGAAATTCCATTAAAGCCTTATATGATAACCGTATTCCTTACGATGAGCTCACCTATGGTGAACTTGTCAGTTTTGTCAATAAAGAAGGTTTAAAGATATGTCAAGACTTGAAATTACGAAACGACTTAAATGGGAGCTTAGAAAGTCTAAGCAAGAATTAGGTAGTTTCTGTAAACAGTTCAACTATGACCCCTTTAAAACTTCTACTTCCAAAGATTGTAATGGTAAGTGTTCTACGAAACCTTACAAGAAACATTACAAGTCCAAAGGCCATAGAAAATCTTTCCAAAAGTTTAGAGAACATTTCTATAAGAAACCTTCAAAGCATTATAAAAACAATTTTCTAAAAAGAAAGATTTCAAGCCCAAACAAAAAGCCCACTTTAACTTCAAAGAAGCCACATGTTTTAAATGCGGAATGAAAGGCCACACTGCAAAGTTCTAGAATGAACAAAAGCTCCACGAGCTTGGCCTTGATGAAGAAACATTTTCAAAGATAGCCTCTTTATTGATAGAGTCTTCGACTCGAGTCTTCCATGACGGAGATGATGAATCCTTGATTGACGAGTTAGTTGACTCGATTCTAACTAATTCATAATGATTCACTCAAGCCAATCAGAATCTTACTTAAAGAAAATCAATGTTTTGACTAAAGATCAAGAAACTTTTCTTGAATTGGTTAAACACATTTCGATCCTACCTTACAAAAAGAATATCTTGATAAACTTTTAAAAACTTTAGAGGTAGGAGATAAAAGCGAAACATCAAAAATTCCAATAATAAAGAAAATACTTATGATTTGACTCAAATCTTGGATAAAAAGAAAACAAAAAAAAAAACAGTTCCTAATATTCCAGATCTTGAAAAGAGATTAAAGAAATTAAACTCAAATTAAAGAATTAAAAGAAAAACAAAAATGATTGAAACTATTCAACTTCTATTACAAAAACAATTAGAAGACAATTCGATAAAGAATCAAGTTCGAGATGGTGAAAAGAAATTGATTTACAACTTGAAAACATTGAATCTGCACCCAATGATTTTCTTTTTGTCTTAAATCAAATTACCACAAGAAAATATTTAATAAAAATTACTTTAGTCTTTTCCAAAGAACTCAAATTGATACCATTGCCCTATTTGACACTCGGTGCCGATTTAAATTGTATTAAAGAAATTTTTGTTCCAGATAAATATAAAGAAAGAACAAAAGAAAAGCTTTTCACGCCAATAATTCAAAATTGAACATTCATTCTAAAGTAGAAGCATCATTATTAACAAAGTGGTTTCAATTTAAAACTACATTTTCCTAACAAATGACATCCATCATGTTGTTATATTGGGAACACCTTTTATAAATCTTATAACTCCCTATACTTGTAAATTATAATGGTATATCTTTCAAAGCGGAAAAACCAAATTAAAATTTCCTTTCATAGAAAAGCCTAAAACAAGAAATTTAAATATTATAAAAGCAAATTCTGTTCATCAAAACCAAATAAATGTCCTACTAAAATCAAAACAGGCTAATCTAACCTGTTTACAAAAAGATTTAAACCTACAAAGAATAGAAAATCAATTAAAAATGATTTTATACAAAGAAAAATTTCTGAATTCAAAGCATTAATCGAAAAAGAAATATGTGCTGATTTACCAACTGCTTTTTGGAACAGAAAACAACACTTGGTAGATTTGCCATATGAAAATTCTTTTGATGAAAAACAAATACCCACTAAAGCTCGCCTATTCAAATGAATATGGAATTGGAAAAACATTGTAAAGAAGAAATTAAAGATTTGGAAAACAAAGGACTTATTGTTAAATCAAGATCCCCATGGTCTTGTGCCGCTTTTATGTCAATAAAAATTCTGAAATAGAAAGAGAACACCAAGACTAGTAATAAATTACAAACCCTCAATAAAGCATTAAAATGGATTAGGTATCCCATACCTAATAAAAAAATTTACTCCAAAAACTCCACTCTGCATTCATATTTTCAAAATTTGACATGAAGTCGGGATTTTGGCAAATTCAAATTCACCCTAAAGACCGTTACAAATCGCTTTCACCATTTGTTCCATTTGGCCAATATGAATGGACAATGCCTTTGGTTTGAAAAATGCACCTTAAAATTTCAAAGAATTATGAATGACATTTATAATCCTTTCACAAATTTTTGCATTGTTTATATTGATGATGTATTGATTTTTTTCCCGGTCAATAGATCAACATTTTAAACATTTAAAGACTTTCTATTTCGCAACTAGAAAAGCGAGGCCTAGCCATTTCTAGTTCAAAAATTTCCTATTCCAGGACTAAAATCCGATTTCTTGGCCATTATATCTCAAAGGGAACTATCACTCCAATTGAAAGGTCCCTTGCTTTCACTGATAAATTTCCTGATAAAATTCTTGACAAAACCCAATTGCAAAGATTTTTAGGAAGCTTGAATTATGTTCTTGATTTACTGCCCCTAACATCAACGAATAGCAAAACCATTACATGATAGATTAAAAAAGAACCCTGTTGCATGGTCAGAAAATCATACTAAAGTCGTAAAACAAATAAAAGACATTGTTAAAGATATTCCATGTTTATTTCTTGCTAATCCCACATTACCTAAAATTGTTGAGACTGATGCATCAGACTTAGGTTATGGTGGAATATTAAAACAAGTTGAGAATAATAAAGAACAAGTAGTACAATATGTTTTACGCCCATTGGAATGAATGTCGGAAAAACTATTCTACTATTAAAAAAGAGATTTTATCTATTGTTCTATGCATTTCAAAATTTCAAAGTGATTTATTAAATCAAAAATTTTTACTAAGAATTGATTGTAAAGCAGCAAAACATGTCTTGGAAAAAGACGTTCAAAATATTGCTTCAAAACAAATTTTTGCTAGATGGCAAGCTATTTTGAGTGTTTTTGATTTTGATATTGAATTTATTAAAGGCGATACAAATTCACTCCCTGATTTTCTAACCAGAGAGTTTCTTCAAAACAGATAATGCCTCCCAAAAAGACAAAAGATAAAGGGAAAGGGATCCTCAAAGACCCTGTCCCAGACACCTTCCAAAGCCTCTTCACCCCCTAAAGAAAAATTATTATCATCAGCCATGCCGATCAGATCTTGGATCGACACAATTGAAGATGATGAATCAAGAGTTAAAGCCCTTGCCTCTCAGGATCAGGTAAATGAATGGGTAAAATCCATTTCTAATTCCCCTGATTTTTTACTCGCTCTACAAAGTTTTTCACAAAGCCAAATTTCTCCAAAAGAAAAACCTGTTTCTAAAGAAATTACTACAAAACCCTCTTCACAAAAAGTTGTTCTTTCTGGTGAAAGTTCATCCTCCCAGATTGTTCTTTCACAATCAAAGCTTTCAAAGAAAACCTCGGATTGGTTTGATAAAACCTACTTCCAAAACATTTTAACCGTGGAAGATGGATTTTACCATTCTGACCCATTTCAAACAATTTCAAAGTTTTTCCCCCCTGGATGGTTTTTTAAACCATGGGATTTAACAAAACCGCAAGCCTTCTATGAATCTATTCTTGAAGCCACTGAGTCAGTCAAATTTAAACATTTCTTTCTCAGTGAAACCCATAAAGAACCTGCCTATTCCACTGCTACCATTTTAAAAGTCTTGAGCCCAAGAGAGTGGAATGACCATCTCCACAATCAGAAAAGATTCCCCGCCAATTTTCAAATGTATACGCCACATTGTTTGACCTATTCCTACTGGGATTATCAACAAGCTGGTTTAACACATTCTTTATTCAAAACCCAAAAAAATCTCACTCATGGTTATTTTTCTTTAATTCCAAAATAACCGTGCAAAGCCTTCCAAATTGGTTCCAACGGTGGTGGAACTATTTTGGCCCAACACCAGATATCCTAACTCCAAATGCCATCCAATGTTTAAACCTTTTTAAAGCTCATTACAAACCTTTCCGAGTCCGAGAAAAGATTTCCCCCTTTTCTCTGTTTTTGTACAAATTTCTTCCTACCTTGGGTATGGATGTGGAACCTCAGATACCACACTCATGACTCCCAATTAATCCTTCAAAGAACTTTCAAAGTTAAATGGTGGAACAAATTTGATGAAGCGGACTAAATTGACCACACACCTAATCCAAAATCAAGCTTTACGCAAAGGTCTCCTTGCCCCAACTATTAAAGACGTTAGAACCCAAGGAACCTTCCTCACCCAAAAGTCCAAAGCCCGATCTCAATCTCTTGCTTGCAGTGCCAAAACAAAGAAGAGTATTTCAAAGTCATGGAGCAGCTTCTTGCCTCCCGGTCTGAACCATTTATTCAAAGCTCAACTGATGATGAAGAATCTGAACCGATCATCTCCTTGGTGACGACAATGAAGATGACTGCCGGATTATTGTCTCCTATAAAGCAATGTAAATAAGTTATTTACTTAAAAAAAAAAAAAAAAAAATTTTGTATTTCGGGTGGTCCTCTGGACACAAGTGAGAGCGCACATGTCTCTTCACCCGATTTTGTATTTTGTATTTTGTATTTTGTATTTTGTATTTTGTATTTCTTGATAAAGACGACGTCTAAAGCAACAGTGCCATTTTCCAAACGTTACTGTGCACTTAAAGCTCCGCTTCAATGAACATTTCAAAATTTTTGTATATAAGAATGACCAGACTTAGACTCGGCATTCTTTCCTTTCACTTCTCTCTACTTCTCTCTCTCTCTCTCTCTCCCTGGGAAATGAGGATCAAGACTTCAAGGAATTATTTTCTGTCTTGTGATTTTCCTTTCTTTTCTCTTTTCTTTTTTTTTTTTTTCCAAGAGACAAAAGAAGTTTTACGTATTCAAGGAATTTTCCGATCATTGGTTAAGTTCCTTGTTTTGAATTTTTCTGAATCTCACTTGTAATCTCTAAAAGTCATGTCGACTTAAAGAAATAAATGTAAATACTTTAAAGCTTATGTAATTTTCATTTCAAAGCTCCTAATAATTTTAAAGTTCATGCGTATTTAAATTTCCATGCAATTTACTTTACAGAATTTAAATTTCTGCAATTTACTTTTATGCACTTTAAATTTCCGTAATTTATTTTAAAGCAATTTAAATTTATGCACTTTACTTTTATGCAATTTATTTAAAGCTTTATGCATGTTAGCGATCTGATCTTCCATATCGATCTGCTCATAAAAATTGTACGTTCTCGAAGCAAAGAGACCGGATCTGTGTTTCACATTTGTATCTTCTCTTCTCCCCCATTCAATCTAAATATTAGTTAGGGGATCCGGATCTAATTTTTTTAAAAAATTTAGCCTTTGTGGTAAAAAAGATTGCTAAAGCCCTAATAAAATTATTGATTGAAAATAATTAAAGAAAGGTATATAGGCCTGGAAACCGTTTAAAAGTGCGAGGTAAGGGCAAATCTTTCTAAGTCGATTAACGCTCGAGAAATTACCTCAAAGGCGATTAAGTTCTCGCATCGATCTGGATGGACAACGCCACGTACCTCCACTCGGTAAAGTTTATTTTGTTTATTTAAAGTCTGTGTATTTATCTATTAAAATCAACCAATCTTAAATTTTCCTAAATCCACTATCGTCCCAGATCCTTTTCCTATTGGTATCGAGCCAAGGGAAGATAGTGTAATATAGAGGTAAAGAATCAGTTGTCGATTTCCAAAATTGTTTTCTTTGTGTGTGTTTGAATTTTTCTTGGTAGTAAGTCCCGCTTTAGGACAGGGATCCGTTTAGGGCAGTAAAACCATACCTGTAGACATCCACATAGGATTCGATTAAAGAATTTTAACAACATGGACTCTCTACTTCATAGAACATCATCTTTCTCTAGCTCTTCTTCCGAGAAGACTAGTGTATCAAAGAACATAGTGAATTCAGAAGAATTTATTATTGAAGATTTTAATAAAGCAATTGATAATTGGGATTTGCCGAAAGTTTCTAAAGATAAAATTTATAAAATGAAAAAACTTGATTTTTTAAAGACTGATTGTGTAATAAAGACAGAAGAAAGAGATATCACCCTTTCAAAGCCATTTGAAACAATTCATCTGTTTACGGAAAAGTCATTAAAAAAGTTAAAAGAAAAGAATTTTAATTATGTCCACATAGGTTTAATCCAAGTAGGCATAAAACCCTTAACTAAAGAAGGATTAAACACTTCATTCTTGCTTTGTCCTCGAGAGATGGGAGGTTCATCTCCTTTGATGATTCCTTACTCGGTAGTATTGAATCTAGTCTCTCAGTAAAGGACCAATTTCTTTTGATATTATCCAAACATAACGGTTTCATTAAAAGATAAAAATATTTTAAAAAGCATGATTTTACAGATCAAAACTCATAACTATCACATGTTAGAAGGATCTTCCCGGTTGCATTAATTTTCAAAATATCATACAAAGCCATGATCTCGGCGTTTAATACGCAACATAAATTCCAGTCAAAAAGAGATGAGACTCTTCTCTTGCAGACGACCTTTCCAAAGCAAACATTTGTTATTCCAAAACCTATTCAATGGAAAGATGTCAAGTCACCTTCCCGATGAATGGATTCTTGAAGAGCCACCGCTCCGACAATACCTAAACATCTTGAGCCAAATACGAGTTACTGAGAATGTGACTCAATATTCGAATGGTAAAGTCAAACTTTCATTCAGAGATCTACATCTTCTAGGTTCTCCGATAAAGATTCTAATGCTAGTGTTTCCTCACTAGAAAGAAAATTTACAAAAATTCCTTGATTATAAATCTCCCTTTTCAACTTATAAAGAGTCGGCCCCTAGGTTTTCCACTTCGGATATACCTAGTTCTTCCATACATTCTGTTGACTATACCACTAGTGTACCACACCCAATTTACACTAGTCGTCAACGGAACAAAAACAGGAAGAGAAGGAACCTTCTCCTCCGACTTCTCCCACATTTTCTGCGATTCTGAGAGAATGTAATTAATGTTCTTGAAAAAATTTGGACTTGATAAAACCCTTTTGCATAAAGATTTTTACTCAGACATTAATAAAGAAAAAAAGACTTTGGTTTTTAAACATTTCTTAAACCAAAGAAGAAAAATACAAGAAGATTATTATGAATTTGTAAATTTACATAAAGTCCACATTTTATTTTTTGATTGGTTTGAAATGTATGCTTTTAAAAATAACATTTCTTATCCCTTTAAAGATTCAAATCCTATTCTTTGTTAGAAAGAAAATTCCTGAATGGAACCTTTTCGACAGTAATAAAACCATAGAATCTGAGCATCCACCTCTTAGGAGTGTATCCATTGACCATGGTGAACCACCTATTAGGATTAAAGCCTCACCTTATAAAATTCATAAAGACCCAGAAACGGATTTAGATAGCATTATCCAACAGAATAACTTCTGTAATGCTAATCTAAATACGATAGGAAAACAGTTAATTAGGATAGAAGACCAAATCCAAAAGTCAACCATAACTGTTTCTCCTGTTTTGTCAAAGCCTATTTCAACAAAATCGGATTCTGATAAAAAGCTCAAAGAACCTATTTTCAAACCTTTTCAGGTTAGAAACACATAGTCAGAAGCTTGTTCAAGAATCAAAATCAGATTTTGCTAAAGCTATTAAAGAACAACTCGATAGAATAGAAGCATCTTCTCCTACTCAATTCTCTAAAGATGCATCCTCTTCTACTCCTATTTCTAAAGCCCAGATTGCACCCGATAGTGCTCAATCAAGCAGGATTGCGATCTTAGAACAGGACCAATCCTCTATAGCCTCTTCGGATATAGAAGCCTTTAAAGAAGAACCAACTTCAAAAGTCAATAAAATTCATTGGGAATTGGCACTCCCAACCACTAAAAGTCCACCAGATCTAACCATAGATAATAGACCAAGTGCATTAAACAAATCCCATTATAATGCATCTTCCGTCTATGAGTGGAATTTAGATGGAATGTCTGAATACAATATCTTAGGATTATTGCAACAGATGACCATGGCAGCCAATGCTTATAAAACCCAATCAGGAACTTCTGACAAAGCCATTGCAGAAATCCTTATTGCTGGTTTTACAGGTCAACTAAAAGGTTGGTGGGATCATCTTCTTACCAATCAACAGCAATTAGATATTTTAAACTCTATTCAAACAGATGAGGATGGAATCCCCATTCTGGATGAATTCAATAGTCCAATTCAAGATGCAGTCGCCACCTTGATTTTGACTATATCCCTTCATTTCATAGGTGACCCTTCTCACCTCAGAGATAAAAATGCTGAGCTTCTACATAACCTAAGATGTAGAAAACTTAGTGAATTCCAAAACTACAAAACTACATTCTTTACCAGACTTTTTCTTAGGGATGATGCAAATCATATAACTTGGAAGGAGAAATTCCTTGCAGGTTTACCTACCCTATTAGGAGAAAAAGTTAGAAATTCCATTAAAGCCTTATATGATAACCGTATTCCTTACGATGAGCTCACCTATGGTGAACTTGTCAGTTTTGTCAATAAAGAAGGTTTAAAGATATGTCAAGACTTGAAATTACAGAAACGACTTAAATGGGAGCTTAGAAAGTCTAAGCAAGAATTAGGTAGTTTCTGTAAACAGTTCAACTATGATCCCTTTAAAACTTCTACTTCCAAAGATTGTAATGGTAAGTGTTCTACGAAACCTTACAAGAAACATTACAAGTCCAAAGGCCATAGAAAACCTTTCCAAAAGTTTAGAGAACCTTTCTATAAGAAACCTTCAAAGCCTTATAAAAAACAATTTTCTAAAAGGAAAGATTTCAAACCAAAACAAAAGCCCACTTTAACTTCAAAGAAGCCACATGTTTTAAATGCGGAATGAAAGGCCACACCGCAAAGTTCTCAGAATGAACAAAAAGCTCCACGAGCTTGGCCTTGATGAAGAAACATTTTCAAAAATAGCCTCTTTATTGATAGAGTCTTCTGACTCTGAGTCTTCCATGACGGGAGATGATGAATCCTTACAGATTGACGAGTTAGTTGACTCTGATTCTGTAACTGATTCCAGTAATGATTCTGACTCAAGCCAATCAGAATCTTACTTAAAGAAAATCAATGTTTTGACTAAAGATCAAGAAACTTTTCTTGAATTGGTTAAACACATTTCTGATCCTACCTTACAAAAAGAATATCTTGATAAACTTTTAAAAACTTTAGAGGTAGGAGATAAAGCAGAAACATCAAAAATTCCAATAATAAAGAAAAATACTTATGATTTGACTCAAATCTTGGATAAAAAGAAAACAAAAAAGAAAACAGTTCCTAATATTCCAGATCTTCAGAAAGAGATTAAAGAAATTAAACTCGAAATTAAAGAATTAAAAGAAAAACAAAAAAATGATTCAGAAACTATTCAACTTCTATTACAAAAACAATTAGAAGACAATTCTGATAAAGAATCAAGTTCAGATGGTGAAAAAGAAATTGATTTACAACTTGAAAACATTGAATCTGTACCCAATGATTTTCTTTTTGTCTTAAATCAAATTACCACAAGAAAATATTTAATAAAAATTACTTTAGTCTTTTCCAAAGAACTCAAATTGATACCATTGCCCTATTTGACACCAAAAGCCGATTTAAATTGTATTAAAGAAATTTTTGTTCCAGATAAATATAAAGAAAGAACAAAAGAAAAGCTTTTACGCCAATAATTCAAAATTGAACATTCATTCTAAAGTAGAAGCATCTGTTATTAACAGTGGTTTCGAATTTAAAACTACATTTTTCCTAACAAATGACATCCATCATGTTGTTATATTGGGAACACCTTTTATAAATCTTATAACTCCTATACTGTAAATTATAATGGTATATCTTTCAAAGCGGGAAAAACCAAATTAAAATTTCCTTTCATAGAAAAGCCTAAAACAAGAAATTTAAATATTATAAAAGCAAATTCTGTTCATCAAAACCAAATAAATGTCCTACTAAAATCAAAACAGGTTAATCTAACTTTTTTACAAAAAGATTTAAACCTACAAAGAATAGAAAATCAATTAAAAATGATTTTATACAAAGAAAAATTTCTGAATTCAAAGCATTAATCGAAAAAGAAATATGTGCTGATTTACCAACTGCTTTTTGGAACAGAAAACAACACTTGGTAGATTTGCCATATGAAAATTCTTTTGATGAAAAACAAATACCCACTAAAGCTCGCCTATTCAAATGAATATGGAATTGGAAAAACATTGTAAAGAAGAAATTAAAGATTTGGAAAACAAATGACTTATTGTTAAATCAAGATCCCCATGGTCTTGTGCCGCTTTTTATGTCAATAAAAATTCTGAAATAGAAAGAGGAACACCAAGACTAGTAATAAATTACAAACCCCTCAATAAAGCATTAAAATGGATTAGGTATCCCATACCTAATAAAAAAGATTTACTCCAAAAACTCCACTCTGCATTCATATTTTCAAAATTTGACATGAAGTCAGGATTTTGGCAAATTCAAATTCACCCTAAAGACCGTTACAAAACTGCTTTCACTATTCCATTTGGCCAATATGAATGGACAGTAATGCCTTTTGTTTGAAAAATGCACCTTCAGAATTTCAAAGAATTATGAATGACATTTATAATCCTTTCACTGATTTTTGCATTGTTTATATTGATGATGTATTGATTTTTTCCCAGTCAATAGATCAACATTTTAAACATTTAAAGACTTTCTATTTCGCAACTAGAAAAGCAGGCCTAGCCATTTCTAGTTCAAAAATTTCCCTATTCCAGACTAAAATCCGATTTCTTGGCCATTATATCTCAAAGGGAACTATCACTCCAATTGAAAGATCCCTTGCTTTCACTGATAAATTTCCTGATAAAATTCTTGACAAAACCCAATTGCAAAGATTTTTAGGAAGCTTGAATTATGTTCTTGATTTACCTAACATCAGCGAATAGCAAAACCATTACATGATAGATTAAAAAGAACCCCGTTGCATGGTCGAAAAATCATACTAAAGTCGTAAAACAAATAAAAGACATTGTTAAAGATATTCCATGTTTATTTCTTGCTAATCCCACATTACCTAAAATTGTTGAGACCGATGCATCGGACTTAGGTTATGGTGGAATATTAAAACAAGTTGAGAATAATAAAGAACAAGTAGTACAATATGTTTCGCCATTGGAATGAATGTCGAAAAACTATTCTACTATTAAAAAGAGATTTTATCTATTGTTCTATGCATTTCAAAATTTCAAAGTGATTTATTAAATCAAAAATTTTTACTAAGAATTGATTGTAAAAGCGAAAAAAACATGTCTTGGAAAAAGACGTTCAAAATATTGCTTCAAAACAAATTTTTGCTAGATGGCAAGCTATTTTGAGTGTTTTTGATTTTGATATTGAATTTATTAAAGGCGATACAAATTCACTCCCGATTTTCTAACCAGAGTTTCTTCAAAATGATAATGCCTCCCAAAAAGACAAAAGATAAAGGGAAAGGGATCCTCAAAGACCCCGTGTCCCGACACCTTCCAAAGCCTCTTCACCCCTAAAGAAAAATTATTATCATCAGCCATGCCGATCGGATCTTGGATCGACACAATTGAAGATGATGAATCAAGAGTTAAAGCCCTTGCCTCTCAGGATCAGGTAAATGAATGGGTAAAATCCATTTCTAATTCCCCTGATTTTTTACTCGCTTCAAAGTTTTTCACAAAGCCAAATTTCTCCAAAAGAAAACCTTTCTAAAGAAATTACTACAAAACCCTCTTCACAAAAAGTTGTTCTTTCGGTGAAAGTTCATCCTCCCAGATTGTTCTTTCACAATCAAAGCTTTCAAAGAAAACCTCGGATTGGTTTGATAAAACCTACTTCCAAAACATTTTAACCGTGGAAGATGGATTTTACCATTCTGACCCATTTCAAACAATTTCAAAGTTTTTCCCCCCTGGATGGTTTTTTAAACCATGGGATTTAACAAAACCGCAAGCCTTCTATGAATCTATTCTTGAAGCCACTGAGTCAGTCAAATTTAAACATTTCTTTCTCAAAAACCCATAAAGAACCTGCCTATTCCACTGCTACCATTTTAAAAGTCTTGAGCCCAAGAGAGTGGAATGACCATCTCCACAATCAAAAAAGATTCCCCGCCAATTTTCAAATGTGTCTGCCACATTGTTTGACCTATTCCTACTGGGATTATCAACAAGCCTGGTTTAACACATTTTTTATTCAAAACCCAAAAAAATCTCACTCATGGTTATTTTTCTTTAATTCCAAAATAACCGTGCAAAGCCTTCCAAATTGGTTCCAACAGTGGTGGAACTATTTTGGCCCAACACCAGATATCCTAACTCCAAATGCCATCCAATGTTTAAACCTTTTTAAAGCTCATTACAAACCTTCTGAGTCTGAGAAAAGATTTCCCCCTTTTCTCTGTTTTTGTACAAATTTCTTCCTACCTTGGGTATGGATGTGGAACCTCAGATACCACACTCATGACTCCCAATTAATCCTTCAAAGAACTTTCAAAGTTAAATGGTGGAACAAATTTGATGAAAGAGACTAAATTGACCACACACCTAATCAAAATCGGCTTCGCCAAAGGTCTCCTTGCCCCAACTATTAAAGACGTTAGAGCCCAAGGAACCTTCCTCACCCAAAAGTCCAAAGCCCAATCTCTTCTTGCAGGTGCCAAAACAGAAGAAGAGTATTTCAAAGTTATGGAGCAGCTTCTTGCCTCCCTATTCAACCATCTATTCAAAGCTCAACTGATGATGAAGAATCTGAACCGATCATCTCCCTTGGTGACGACAATGAAGATGACTGCTTCGGATTATTGTCTCCTATAAAGCAATGTAAATAAGTTATTTACTTAAAAAAAAAAAAAAAAAATTTTGTATTTCGGGTGGTCCTCTGGACACAAGTGAGAGCGCACATGTCTCTTCACCCGATTTTGTATTTTGTATTTTGTATTTTGTATTTTGTATTTTGTATTTCTTGATAAAGACGACGCGTCTAAAGCAACGTGCCATTTTCCAAACGTTCTTGTGCACTTAAAGCTCCGCTTCAAGGAATGAACAGTTTCAAAATTTTTGTATATAAGAATGACCGAAGACTTAGACTCGGCATTCTTTCCTTTCACTTCTCTCTCTACTTCTCTCTCTATCTCTCTCTCCCTGGGAAATGAGGATCAAGACTTCAAGGAATTATTTTCCTGTCTTGTGATTTTTCCTTTCTTTTTCTTTTCTTTTTTTTTTTTTTTTCGAGACAAAAGAAGTTTTACGTATTCAAGGAATTTTCCGATCATTGGTTAAGTTCCTTGTTTTCAGAATTTTCTGAATCTCACTTGTAATCTCTAAAAGTCAGTCACGACTTAAAGAAATAAATGTAAATACTTTAAAGCTTATGTAATTTTCATTTCAAAGCCTATAATAATTTTAAAGTTCATGCGTATTTAAATTTCCATAATTTACTTTTATGCAATTTAAATTTCTGCAATTTACTTTTATGCACTTTAAATTTTCGTAATTTATTTTAAAGCAATTTAAATTTATGCACTTTACTTTTATGCAATTTATTTGAAGCTTTATGCATGTTCAGCGATCTGATCTTCCATATCAGATCTGCTCATAAAAATTGTACGTTCTCGAAGCAAAGAGACCAGATCTGCCTTCATTGTATCTTCTCTTCTCCCCCATTCAATCTAAATATTAGTTAGGATCCAGATCTAATATTTTTTGTTTGAGCCTTTGTGGTAAAAAAGATTGCTA
>JASUUI010000336.1:0-40429 GCA_030444775.1 Atalantia buxifolia | reverse complement strand
TTGCAGGAAGTATCATATATGGATTAATTTTGTGTACTTAATGATTCCATTGTGGATTTTTTTACTTTTCTTTTTGCTGGAATATGCTTTACTTTTCTTTTTGTTGGAATAAGCTTTTAAGTAATTTTTTTTTAGGGTTTAATCATGAAGGATAATATTAGTATTTTGTTAGTCAACTAACAGTTATAACAAAAAAGTAGTAAAATGATATTTTTGTAAAGATATTATAGGAAAATGATAAAGAACAATACTTCTTGTAGTCATTTGATATTTTTTAATTTTTAAAGTAGTGAAATGATAATAACCCTAATTTATAATACTTCTTTTGACATCTTATTTTATTTTAAAGTTAGTATACTTTAATAAGAGGTTTTTATCATTTGATTTGCAAGTTTTTAATATCTGGACCAGAAATTTTTGCCTATTACAATCTTAATCTTTTAAAATAAAAAGTGTTGCTTATTGAAATTTTTTTTGAAGGTTTGGCAGCCTTTCTTGAAGAGCTTAGAGAATAATCCAAAAGAAAAGTAAAATAACGATTGAAGAAAAGTATAAAAAGAAAAAGAAAAGAGAAGAGAAAAAAGATGATTAAAGAAAATGGAAAAAAAAAATTTAATGGCAGCCGATTTGTTTGTTAATTCCAGAATTCTAATTGGTCCAAAATAGTAAGTTTCGAATTGTAATTAGTCCAAGATCGTGATTTTTTGTAATTATTAAGAAAAGTTAAAAATAGATCTAATATTGTTCATAAAATTATTTAATTGCCACATGTCTAAATCTCTTAAAAAGATTAGGAAAAATTAGATTAGGAGAGGATTCAATGAGGAAAACATTATAAAATGAATATTCTTTCAAGTTATTATTGCAATGCGTTTGCATTTCCAGCTGTATGTTCAAAAGCTAAACAATTGTGTAAGAATCCAATGGGGATGCGCCGTTGAATTCGTGAAAAAAGCGAAGGCTCAAATGAACAAAGAGTATTGTGGCGGATCAGAGGGCGACAAATCAAGTTCCAGACTAGGGGAGATTTCATTGTTTCGGATATAAGCAGTGTTGGACTTGGAGAGGTCAATTTTGGGTGGAAGAAACCACTTTACGCTCAAAATGCTGGGGCTGTAGCATTGATAAGCTTCTTTGTTAAGCACCAAAACAAGAATGGAGAGCCTGGAATTCTTGTACCAATATGCTCGCTGCAGTCCGCTGTGGAAAGGTTTTAAGAAGAGCTAAAGAGAATGATGATTCAAGGATCTATGGAGGATTTATGCAACATTAACCAGACTCAGATTTTCAACATGCTTTATTGGATATATCTCCTCAGTTTCCATAGTCGCTTATTTTGTTTACGAACCAATAATGCAAGTTATGCTTCCTCTCAAATTAATGTCTAAAACTAAATATTGTACCTATAAAATCAACTGCTTGAGAGTTAAGACTATGACGCCACATGTTTCTTATTAATCATATAGAACTTAGATATATATATTTTCATAATAATGATATGCTTAAGGTTTGTATCTCAAATGACATATTACCAATCATTTATTGTCATATACATATTCACAGCACTAATGAATAATCGACATGTCAAGTTTTCTATCATTTGGAATATAAATTTTGTATCTCAACTTTATAAGCATATCATTACTCTGAAAGCAATGATAAGTAGAAAATCTTACTTCAAAATAAAGGTAAAAATTCAATATATTTAAACAAACCTTAGTAAATATCAATGTAATAACCCAATAAAGTTTGGTAACAAAAATATACAATTAAAAACTAAAAAGGAACATAAAATAAATATGAATTTCTCAATTATGGTACACTTTAGGGATGGGAAAATCCAAATTTGGGCCTAGGTATGGCAATGTGCGCACTAAGGTAGCGTTTATTTTTTTGTTTGAAATCTAAATGAGTCTGAATTTTTCTAAAGTCTAAATGGGTCTGAATATGAAAATTTGAATGACATGTTTATTTTTTTTTTAAATATCTGAATTTAAGTGGCGTTTTGTTTGTTTTTATAATAAAAAAAATCTTAAATTTGGTTATTTGACATTTATATCCTTGTAAATTAAAACAAAACAGGAGGATTAGATTTTATAGTTTAAGAAATAAGTTATTTTACAGAGATATTTTTGGAATATAATATTTACCTGTCATTCAGACCTTTTTCCATTCAGATAAAAGTCACAAAAGTTTACTTTTTCTATTTAGACATAAGTTAAAAAAAACAAACAAGTATATTTTAAAAAATATGTGAAATTAATAAAATTTCAGACTTCAGACATTTAACAAACAACCTCTAAGCTTAGATATATTTTTAGGCACTCATATTGGGTTTTTTTAATTCAGGTTTTTATGTCCGGATTTTATATTTTATAATATTGTGTGTATGTACTTTTTTAATTTTTTGTAATTCTATAATTTTAAATTTATTTTAATAAAATTGGATGAGAAAATATGAATTTTAAATGTTTAAAACTTTACATATATGTAATAAATAAGTCAAATAATTATAATTATTTAAAGTAGTATACATTTTGTAAATAATTATAATTATTTAAAGTAGTATACATTTTGTAATTTTTTGAATAAAATCCCAGTTCTAGGCTGAACCTCGGGCTTAGCAAGTGATGCATGGGATCGGCCTAGCTTCATCTTCGGCCAAGCAGGTATTTTTGACACCCCTAATACATTTATTAATTAGTAATCGAAATAAAATAGAACTGAAGTGAGAAATGAGAGGCAGAATAAAACCTTTACTTGAGCAATAAGAATCAAAATCGAAATATTTTTATCCTAGAATTGAAATATTGTTGATATTGTTAATAATAACCAATAATAATAATAATAATCACCACCACCACCACCGACGATGAGCAATAGCAATGACAAGGCGGCGACATGCGGCGACTATCTGCTGCATTCGACGAACAACGTTTTGCCGCAACAACCAACGACGATCTACCACGTTCGAGGCACCAATGACGAGCGATTTGCAACGACTGGCAATAAGAGCTGAGTTCATTCTCGTCTGTTACTTCTAATCGAGGTTGCGGTTTTGCCATTTTCAAACGAAATTTTGCATTTTATTTTATTTTTTCATTTTTGAATTGTGAATGCAGTGGGAATAATGAAAATTTGGTGCAGTTAAAAATGTCAGTTCGGGAATAGAATTTTAATTAACTCCCCCCTGAAAATCATAACTCCCAGTAACAATTCCCAAATTAGAAAACTCACGCTACCTTAATTCTCATTCCCCACTTTATTTTGGAGGTAAACAAATTATTGATTCTTATTTTTTTTATGCTCATTCCAATTACTAATAACTAAACACACCAATAATGAAATGTACATTAAAATTTCTTTGAACAAGCCTGAACTGAATTAGAACCAACAGAAAATCTGCAAAAGCATTTGATCATGAATTTACATGGCAGCTGTTTTTAACAAGAGCCAGCAACCTTTACTATGAATTTACATTTCTCACCCTCCACCACCCTCCACGCAAAGTACAAATTGGGGAAAAAATTAGGTTAAAAAAACAAAAATCAAGAGCGTAAAAAGGAAAAGCACAATCAAGCCCCTCTACATCCCTTCTCCTCTTTATACCAATTCTTGTTTCCATCAATCTCTTTTTCTTCTTTTTTTCAAACTAAAGAAAAGATGGAAACCAAATCTAATTGATCAAAATATTGAACTCCATGTAAATGGAGCAGAATTCTACACAGATCATTACATTTACAGATGATTGTTCTCCAAGTGTTAATGACCAAAGTCCTCACTCCCAACACCAACACTTGACTTATCAATCATGCGTACATTGTATTGTTCATAAACTCTTGCTCTGTTCTCTGCCCACCACTGCTCTGCTTGTTTTTCACTAAACCGCTTCCGACTGTACAGAAAATATGGAAGAGAAAAAAAAATAAATAAATTCTGCAATCATCATAAGGACTACAATAAGATAGCCTGAGGAACTGTTGCATTAATGTCAAGGGGACCAAGGCAACTACGCACTCTAAACACTTTCTGAATATTGATTTCGAGCTTGTCTATATAAGGATGCCTAAATGGAATTTATATTAAACTAATTGTCAAAAAATTAGGTTGTTATCCAGCATACATACTGTGTGCTAGTTTTCATAATTGAGAGCCCATTGTTGTGAGGTTAAAAATAAGAGGCGCAAAAGTTATTAATGGGACCTAAGCCATTTCTTATCGCTGGTGGCTGCAAGTTCACAATCTGATCTACATCTACAGAGGCTTGTACAGGAACAATAACACAACTGGGCGTTAGACATCATACCTGAAGCGAACTCTTTTAAGATCCTTGAGACCTCCTGGTAGTGAGGTAAGTGTTATATATACACCAGGCTCATCTTGCTCAACCCATTCATTGTCATTACGTGATTCACCTTCTTTTGTTCTGCTCCCATTTCTAGTTGCCGCTTCCAACTGGCCTTGTTTGGAACTACGATTACTGGCAGTGCTGGACCCATTAGCAAGCAAAAGGTTGTTTGATCCATCTGTGTCCGGTTCTTGAGCTGCTGTTTGACCACCTAGCCGGTCAATTGAAGCATTCGACACACCTATGGAAGCAGGACTGGAACTGAAGGAAGTAAATGTCGGTGATTTGATGTTCCGTGCTGTTCCAACTGGCAGTCTCTCAGCCATATCCTTCAACTATTCAACAAGAAAAACAAAGGCATCATCAATATAAAGTTTGATTAATGTGTAAGCACGGTCAGTAAAACTAATGAATCTAATCCATCTAGAATCAAACATCATGGTCTGCAGATACCTTTTTGCAAATGAACTTAGAACAGAATAAAGGAACTAATTAGATCCTTATTTTGATGCCATTTACAAATAATTCCATAAGACGCAATACTAATGAAGAAAGAAAGCTGCCTTACTTGCGCAGTCAATGACTTAATCACTTCCTTTGCTGCTTTACATTTTGCAGTCTCTTCCCCTGCAATTGCTATGGCCTCCTTCAACTGCTTAGTTGTCCTTTCCAGCTCAACCTCTTGAAGTTGAGCTTTCCGACTAAGATTCTCCACCTGCCAGAGAGACGGAGAGATCAGCATTCTGCCAAAGCAGAAAAAGAAGTTTAATATGGCTATCGGGGAAAAAAAAAAAACATAGAGATTTTACTTAACAGCCTGCCTGCTCTAGAGATAATGCTCAATAACTAGCTCCAAAATGCAAATAACAATATTGAAGTCATTAAATAGTAACCTGTTTGGATCTTGAGTTCTGGATTCCATTCATTCATAATTTTCTAGAACCTACAGTTTCTAAAACCAAACAAGATGCCTCAAGGATTTAGCATCACATAAAAAGCTCGTGAAATTGGACTAATAAAATTGAAGGGGTAAAGAAGATCTCTAAACAAACTTCTAGCCATTAAATTTTCATGAAGGTCAAACAGATTGAACTCCAAACTATTACGTTTGAATGCCATAGGCAATGAATCGAAAGGAATGACTGCATTGGACCTTTATTTTCATTTTGTTTATTTCCATTTGGTCATAGTATGGATTTTAAACAAACTTTGTGTTGAGTTATATCTCATTAAATATGGCTATAATTCTTGATTTCCTGATACTAAGGAGCATTGCTACATATATTTGGCTAATGAATTTTGGCTCAGAAACTACAATTAAAATAGAATTTAAATAATCAAGCAGATGACCAAGTAAAGCATCTATTTGCTAAAGTTATTACTAATGCATAATGCAAGTATTTAGAAACTTTACCCAATAAATCACTTATAATTAAAGAAAAGCAAATACCTGTGCTCTTAATTTAATAACCTCTTGGCTGAGACTATCGTTGGTCCTTTTTGCATCATCCACAACGATTTTAGGCGAGGTAAGTCCTCCAAGGGTTGGGGTCGGTGTTGTTGAACGAGGTGGACTGGGCCGTCTTGATATTGGCGATGTTGCTCGTGATACAATTCTCGACCCAGGAACTGAAGCTGAGAAGAACTTCTTGGATGAGCCAAACATGGGATTGAAAGATTTAGAAATATTGAGTGCTCCCCATTGCGAGCTTCCATTTGGAATAGGTGAAACTCGACTGCTATTAAATTCTAGTTTCTTGTTTCTCTTGGATCTGCCTTCTGATTGCTTAAACGATTCCATCGAAGAAAATCTTGTAAGTTGTGCACGAGACCTAGAATCCAACTTCTCGTCTTTATCAATAAATTCATTAGGACCCTGATTGATGCTTCCTCTTCTACTTACAGAGGAATGTGATGAACCATCAGTGTCAAAGTTTTTTCTTAGTTTATTAAAACAATTATCACAGACGCGATAAGGTTTGTGGGGATTTGGTGCCATTGAAGCCTTTAGAGACTTCTTACTGCTGCATGAATGACAAAAAACCAGTCCACAGTTATAACAATTATGACGTTTTCTTTTGAAATTATTAAATGGTAGGCGGCAACCAGAGCACATGGACTGATCAACACCAGAGACCCACTTATGAAGGCAGATAGCTGCAGTAAAATTAGTACCACAGGCAATACTCTTGACTTGCTTGTCTTTCAGAGCTTCTACCAATGAAGGAAATTTTCTGTCATCAGTATCCCCATGACCAAGTCGACCATTGGCTCCCTTTCCCCAAGTATATACTTCAGTTTTTGAAGTCAAAACTGCAACATGATAAGAACCACAAGCAATTTCCTCAACGAAACTCTTAGAGAGCTTTCCTTCAACACGGTTTGGAAGCTTTCCATCAGCCAGTGGGTTTCCTAGCTGACCATATACTGGACTGCCCATAGTGTATACATGACCTGATGTTGTAAGTGCAACTGTCAGACTATGTCCACAGGCAACTCGACAAAAGTTTGGGTCAACAAGAGCAGCAACACAAGTAGGGACAAGTTTTGCTTCCTTGTCACCATGCCCAAGTCGACCCTTATCTCCATCTCCCCAGGTAAATAGCTTCCCTGAAGAGCAGTTGCTGGAACTTGAATTCCCTACCATGACTTCAACAACAGCAGCAGTATGCCAAACACCACAAGCTGCTCGAACAGTTCTGAGCCCCTTAAGAGATTCCACTTCCCTTGGAATAGAGACACTTTTCCGATCTCCATGGCCCAAAACTCCAAATGTACCATCCCCAAAGGTAAACAGTTGCCCAGCTGAGGTTACAACAGCTGTGTGCCATGGTCCACAAGAGATAGAAGAGACATGTATGCCCTCCAAGGGTCCATTTACTCTTTTTGGAACCCAATGACTTACTTCATTTCCATGCCCAAGAAGACCAAAATTGTAAGTCCCATCACCCCACGTATACAAATCTCCAGACAGTGTTACCGCACAAGTATGATACTCACCACAAGCAACAAGTTCAATGTTCATATTACTGAGGGCATAAATAAGTTTTGGATGCAAAACATCAGAGTCCACACCATGCCCAAGCCTACCTCCCGACTCCTCTCCCCAGGAAAAAACTTCTCCTTGCTTGGTTACTAAGGCAGCATGTCGTCCACCACAGGCAATGTTCTGGACATCAAGTACCACTGCTGATTCCAAAGCCTTGGGCAATGAAGAATCCATTTTGACACCAAAACAACTTCCAACTCTATTAAGTCCACCACCCAAAACACCATCCCCTGTGCCTTCCCCCCAAATAAAAACATCCCCCAAAGCATCGCCATCATCATGACCAGATCCTTGGCTTGATGAGCTAACAGCACTTGATAGGCTGACCCTAAAAGCATCCATTGCCATTGCCTTCATGTGACCATGTACACTATCTGAGCCTCCCGAAGAAAGAGAATGAACAGAGCCACTAGCCGTATCTGAGGGAAAGAAAGCTTTGGAGGGAACAGCATATAATAAAACATCTGAAAATGTTTTATCCAGACCATTTTTAGGGGGACTGTCATATGGACTATGAAGACGAAGGTGATCTCCCCCATCCTGCGTTGAGGGGTAAAAGACACTCAATAATACAGTCTCACTGAAGGAAATAGAAAGATTAGGTAAATCATTATACCTTCTGCAAGCTATCATTGCTACCGAATGGAGAATTCAAAGGAGAGCTTCTGCGAGTGTATGTTCTAGGACTGTTTGCTTCAGATGGAATTCCATCACTCCTTGATTCTGTTCTCCACTTCCGATGATGACTACGTGAAATTAATGCTTTTAATCCACTAAACCATACCTCAGCTTCATCTTTATCTTTGCAAATCTAGTAACAAAATTCAGATCACTAAATTACGATAAAACTTCAACAATCAAATAATCTTTAAACCATCAATATAAACACAATGAGAAAAGGTTACAGTAGGAGGATCTTGTCAACAAGAAGACGCCTAGCAAAAAAATAATAATGGACAATAATGGAAGCCATTGAGTACAATGAAGAGTGCTCTTACCAAATCCAGTGATCTGTCATTATAAATGAGAGAAAATGACTGGTATTCCTTCTCAGGTCTTGGATACCTTTGAAAAATAGGCTGGAAGATATAATGGATATTTAATCAGCTTGTAGCATACCCAAAAAAAAAAAAAAAGGAAAAAAGAAAGAAGAAAAAGAGAGTAAAGCACCACATTATGAAATATGCTACAGAAGTCAACCACAAATGCCCCATGACTGTGATACTCAAAGCAAGAACAAACCAATTTAGCCACTGAAACTTGAAAGATAATCCAAAGACGTATATACGAACCAATCAAGGTGCAATGTCAAGTGTCTGGGAACAAGTCCCAAGACTTGTGGAGGTACAGAGTGCACTTAGATTACTAGTGGTGACTAAAGGGTGAAACTACAGGTATGGAATTTTCAACCTTTCCCTCGCAAAAAACCTTCCTCACCCTCCCCATTAGTTTTTTGATCCAAATTTTTTTCATTGTTTTATTTGTCTTCTTCTTTAGCTTGATTTATCCTCTTATTTTTATAGGACTCCTAAACCACATCATTATTATTAAATTTAAAAGGTTCTAGTTTCGATTTCAGTGAGATTGGCATTTCCCCATGGCCTTCTGTGGCCAAGTGATAGTTAACAAAATCAATCATCAGTTTGAAATACTTACAGTGCGTTGTCCAGAGATGATTCGAGACACATGGCTTAGCTTAAGGTGCTTCTCCTCTTTCCCTGAGAACCATATTAAAACAGACTCATCCTGAAAGGAATGACACAAATGACCCATTCAGAATCTAGAATCAACAGTCAGCAGCACTAAAAATGGGAAATACTCTACTGAATTACAGACAAATCATTGGTCAGTAGTGCAAACTGGAGCATATAAATAGTGAGAAAAACTTTTAAAGACACAGGAACGGAATTATAAGGTTGCTAAATGATTCCCAAGTCTAAAACCCTTACACAGTTTTATTGATGATTTTTCAGTAAGTTAATAACAATCACACAGTAAAGAGGGACAGATGAGGAATGCATACACGAACTTTTATTGACAAAAAAGCTGAAAAATATAAAGATGAAGAAGCATGATTCCTGTAATTTTGGACCAAACTTACATTGGAAAGTCGGAAAGGACAAAACTTGGGCTTTCCCCTTCTTCCATATTTGAGCAGGCATGCCCCCTTTTTAAGAGCAGTAATAGCCTGTTTAAAAGATCATCCAATGTCAAATCTTAAGCATATGCCTCAAATTTGGGGGGTGAAGAATAAAACTTATAACAAAGGGGTAGAGACAACGCCTAGAGGAAGTAAATGGATATATAATCCTCAGTGCATATTCAATGATATGAAGATGTCAAGATTTCAGCAGCAATCAATAACTCTAACATATCTGCAATCCAGGATACACATAATATTAAAGCAAGGCACGGCATCTGAAGTATGACCCACTTAAGATCTCGAAACACCTGCAGTTTTCATCCCCTTTATTTCGTTTCTTAATCAAAAATAAATCACAAGCAGCCTACCCTCACAAAGCACCCCAGTATCAGTTTAGACATTTGCCTAGTTAACATCCAAACTCCAAACTACTCTTCGATGAGTTTTGATTATACCGGATTGCCAACAGAATAGGTAATTTTGGGTCCAGGAGAACAGGACTGGATTAGAATACTGTATTTCATTGTACAGTTTCACATCATTACTGCATCATGTAATGTCCTAAAACCTCAAATTCTTCAAATGAAGCTTCTCTGACTAGGCAAGCAACAATACAGAACTTTCCTAGATCAACTCCATGAAGAGCAAATTGTCCGACAATGATCACAATGCTTCAAAAGGAGAAATAAGAATAACTCATCCATTGGTTCTCCATAGAAGAAATGAGAACAATATCATTCCAAGACAACTAAGATAACAAGTAATTTATCTGTCGAGACCGGGCAAAAGAAAATTGCGAAGCAGTCTTACTTCTCCTGCACTTCCCGCACATGGCCTGGGTTACCCTCCTTAAGAAGCATTGTTGAATAGCCTAGGTTACCCTCCTTAAGAAGATAACAGTTGAGGAATATGAATACAACATCATCAACTCAACAAGTGAATAGATCCACATTTTATTTGTTCTAACCACTAGTATATTTCTCATTGTATAAAAGATAAGATACAGGAGAGATAATGTTCGAGTTCGAAAACTGATTTACTTTGATATTTTCATCTTTATTTTTCATTGTTTTCAAAATCCCAGCTTGGTCCCGGTGCAAGGACCCATTATTAGCAGAAGAGCTTAAGAATTTATGTCACTAGCTCCATTCTTCTTTTTCTCTGTTGCCTTCTTCATCTTTAGATACAGAAAACTAGAAGCCAAAAACTATATCCCGTTTTATTCCTCATTTTAATTCCCACAGGGCTCAATTCTTTAATTAAATAGCGATCTTCCACACCCTGGTGTGACCTTTCAACAAACTAATCTCAATTATAACCAACCAAATATGGACTTGTCAAACTTACAAATTTCAATCATAAGATTCTACAACATCTTCTATTACTGTCACGAGCATTGCCAATAAATAAAATGATTAAACTATAACTTCTAGCAGCACAATAGCTGAATTCAAATACTAGACCTTAGTTTGTTTTCCCCACCTAAACTAAAACAGACAAACTTTCTCTCGCCCTTTCCACTTCCTAAATTGCCACAAAAGCATTGCATAGCCAATGAAATCAAGTCACAGCTCAGACAAGACACCGGAAAATAAAGACAAAATTTAAACATTCCTATGTTACAAGTCATTACAAAATGATCAACAAATTTAACTATATCACTACAATGCTTTCTTCTTCATAACTGCATTCATAATTACAGCATGTAAATCAATTAATAAGAAGACGATTAAATAGTACCTGTTCAGTGTCCCTTTCAACGGAGCCGCCGGTTCGGCTAAGATCCGCAGCCATTCTATCGGTCCTTGACATTATAAGAAAAACTCGTCGAAACTCCCCAAAAAAAAAAAAAAATCAACAGCACTAACAATCTTTGACTTTCAAGCTTGACTCCTCCATTCTCAAAACCAAACCCTTCCTCCATTCATTAACTTATCTTCTCTCAAACTAAACCCTAAATTCACTCCATCATTAAATACCTCCAAATCTCCCAAATTACTTAGCTCAATCATCACGATCACTCACTCAATAGCGCCACCTGTGAAGTAAACTGTAGCTAAAAGCTGTAATAAAGTGCAAGCATTTCAGCTCATGAAGAGTGAGGAAGAGTAAGTTTAGCGGGAGAATCGATCGGCAACGTAGTGTGAAAGTGAATGTGAAAGTCTTGTAGGGGCCTGTTTGGTTAGCGAGAAAATCGGGGCGAGAAAGTGGGAGAAAATCTATGAGAAAATTTATATCATACGATCTGATCAGTTATAGTAGCCGCAGAATAGAGAGAGAAGGCTGGAAAGAGAGAGTTAATAAAAATTAAAAAATAAAACAAAAAATAATAATAATAATAATAACAAGTGGAGGAGGGAAAAAGAGAACGGAAATAAAGAGTGTAGGCTAGGCTGATTCTGGCTTTTTGGTAAGGAATGGGATAACGCTAGTAATAACATTTGGCTTCCTTTATATTTTGATTTTTCTCAAATGAGGATATAATTTTTTTATTTGTTTCAAATAACTCCAGAATTTGTTTCTTCCTTCAAAAATATCAATATTATCCCTATGCATGGCCGGAGGTAACTCACCTAGGATGGCAATTTGGTATATATGGATATATTTATAGGTATTTGATCAGACTAGCCCCATTAGGTAAAATTTAAGAGGATTGATTTAGTATATAAATGATAAATTTATTATGAATTTGATATAGGTGTAGATGTGATAAAATATTTTATATTTACATATATTTGTTATAGACACCGGTAGGTATTTAACTTTTTTAAGTATATATTTGTGTTCAAACTTTCAATAAACTTCTATTGAGCTTGGAAACTAAATTCATTTGCATCCCTATTTAGGAGGTTTTAGGGGTTGTTTGATATAAATTTTTATTCGCTCATTTTTCATTTTATAAGAACAATTAGGCCTTAGCAACAATGTATATTTTTATTTCTATGAAAATAGATCATACCCATTTTACAATGTTAACAAAAAAGTTAGAAAATATAAAATCTTTGTTTAAGAGACCCACCACTATTTTTGTAAAATAATTACATGCAGATTGTAGGTTTGATACTATTGTTAATGCGTTTTTACCTCTCTTTTTCAATTGTTTCTACTACCGTCTAAATATAATTACTCGTGGTTCTATTCAAGTTATAATGTATAATTTTTTTCACTAACTTTTTATGTCCCTATATTATTATTAAACAAATAACTAAGTGTATTTTGAAATACTATTTTAAAATAAAACTGTCAAATGTATTTTTAGATTCACCAAATACTAATCGTATCTATATTATAGAATAAGTATAAAAACGTCATTTAAAAAAAAATACCAAACGCACTCTTAACTTCTCATTATCTAAAGTTACGAGAGAGGAATTTCTCACATAATTAATTGACCTAATGTGAAAGATCCTCAGAAATTTTATTATTGAAAATACTAGCGGATTCATAATAAAATATTTCAAAAAAAAGGTAAAGGAAAAGCTACAACAGTTATTTTTTCAGTCAATTCAACGGGCTTAAAAGGCCTTCCTGACATATATGCATTAACTGTGTCCTCGCTTCGTTCGCTGTAAACTTTAGGGAGCTACATGATAATATCCGAAAATTTTTCTTTATTCCTCCCTTGTTTCATGCGGTCGCTGCCGTAATTTTCTATTTTCCTATTTTCTTGTCTTGTTTTTCAGCTGTTTGGCGAAAGAGAAAACAAGAAACTTCGTGACGCGTGTCACTGCAACAATTATAAGATGTAGGCATACTGGATTTTAATTACAATTCCACATTCAAAAGTTAGATCAATTTAAAACTTGCAAGACTTGAATTGATTAACCGTGGTGGCCTCTACATTTATTACCAATGTTTATTTGATTAATTTAAATATTACTAAATTAAAAACTAATTCATAGGAATTTGAATTTGTTATGTTTTTCTAGAATAAGTGAATAAAAATAAATTTATTTTTTCTACTACTAAGGAAAATTTGTGACTCAAGCTTGAAAAGGCGTGAGTGTGAGTCTCGTGGGCTCATTCCCTTTGAATAAAGGTAGACATCAGTCGAAATATTAATGGGAGCAAATTTCTAAGCGAATACTTGATAGGCTTCTGCTATAAAATGTGTGTATCTAAAGTCTCTGTAAATTTCAAATTATAATACATTTTTAGATAATAACAGTTTTATTGTATATATTATTCAAGTTCTAGCCGTCACCAAGGGACAACAAATTTTGAATAATTTGTGAATGTAAATTAGGACAATATTAACTTGTGAAAATTAAGCCTTCTATTTTCTAAGTTGTATTGTATATTTGTTCTTCGATTTATAATATGTACAATATATTTCGAAAATCATATCTTTCATTTAAACCTTAAAAAAATAAAAAATGAAAAATGAAAAAACAAGCCATATATATTAGGAAAAGTCACATTGGAAAATAAAAAAACCCACTTGATAATTCAAGAGATAATTTGGCAAAAGAAGACTTTTGAAATATGGTATGGATGGACTAACAAAAGTGCATGTGCAAGGTGGGTTGATTTCTCACACACAAACCTCCATAATGGCCCCCAAAGCAAAGATCGCACATTCTTTTACAACTCCTATTGATTACGACCAACACTATGAGAATTGCACTTTTTATGATAAAAAAGTAATGGTCCTAACTAGTGATCCCAAGCCCATCATCATCTCTACCACAAACACATTTAAAAGGCCAAGAGACTGCCACTTGAGTTTTACTCCAATGGTGAACTATTGCCCTCAAAGTCAAACAGGTTCGAATTCTTATAAACTTAAAAACTTTCCTAAATTAAGATTAATTGTATGGAGATTATTTAAAAAAAATTTTCCCTTGCGGAATGCAAGTGGAGTAAAGACATCCCTCCTCAGTGAAAATTATTTGTCTAGGCATATATTTCATATAATTAAATGTAATAATATAAGTCTCAATTATATATCTAATTGTAAATATCATTGTATTGATCTCCTCAGTGAAGGTTATTTTTCTGGGCATGTACTTTATATAATTAACTGTAATAATGTGAGTCTCAGTTATATATCTGATTGTAAATATCAGTATATTGATCTGTTGTCATAGCAGTTATAATATATCATAATATCTGATACTTGATACTTAATTTTAAACAAAAAAGGCCAAGAGACCAACATGTTTCCTCTTTTTTTTTTTTTAATGTTGCATGCATGTCATTGACTCTAATTGAAGCTTGTATTCATTTTTGTGTAAGTTTTTTTTCTTATTAGCTTACCAATAATACAATCCCCTCCAATCTGATATATGGACTAGTATTTTCTTTTTATTTGAGTTCTGTTAAATTTTTAAAAAAAATTTTCCATGTGATTTTTATTGGCAGTATATGGTTTTTACTTTTTCTATTTTTTCTTATTTATTAGTCACCAATCACCACTTGAATTTTTGCTCAATAAAAAATCAAATCAATGATCACGATCCTTGATATATATAATACCTTAGGGTACTCTAATGAGCTTTTGGTTTTGACCTTGGTTAATAGTTAATTTTTAAGTAGGAACAACCCTTAAAAATACAGCTTCTTTTAATTAATGTTTGAAAGTCTAAGATCAAGGGGCAGAACTATTTATGTACATAGGGTTCATGGTATATGGCCCCCAGGTAAAAAAAAATTCTCAGAAAACTTAAGGGAATGTGTGGAAATTTTACCAATTTCTATCCGTTGTTTATGTTTAGAGTGCGTTTGGGATTGAGGTTGAGTAGCTATAACTTAAAAGCTAAAGCACTAAAGTATTTGGTAAATACTATTTGCTGTAGTTTGAAAGTTATATTGATATAATTTTTTACTTCTATGATGAAAAATCTATTATATCTTTACTAATTTTGTCAAAATTATTATTTAAAATTTAAATTTAATGCATATTATTAACTTTTATCTTATAGTTACAATTTTTTTTTTTAACAGTAGAGCTACAGGCTACAACGCCTCAATCCTAAACAGGACCTTAAGTCTACTTAATTTTATAGTTTCTCTAACATGGTCCACATGTTGTTCTCCTCCTCAATTTTGCTAATTTTATGTTAGCCTACTCAAATTTATAATTTTCCCATTACGTCACCTCTACTGAGAATCCTATTGAGAAATTATAATGAATCAAGTGGTACAAAAAATTGAACGAGGTGAGTAAAGTGACATTTCACTTATAAAAATAACATTTGCCCTAATAGGAAAAAAAAATAATAAGCTTATAAACTAGCTTAAAATTAGGAAACCGACTAAACTAAAAACTACATTAATTGTTTCCTAATCACATTCTAAGAAATACTAAAAGCACATTCCTATTCTGCTTAGGAAATAATACTACACTATATAAAAGTGCGTAGCCTTCTTGTTAATAATCTTAAGATATTCAAAATATTAAAAAAAAAAAAAAAGGCATCAACAACAGGGACGGAGTTCATAATGAACGAGCTGGAGATTGCTATTCTAAAAGCTGAGTTATTCCACGGACTCGGTAACTGCACTCATTCTCGCTACTCAACTTTTGGATTTGATGATGTGTCGTATTATCAGTATGAATTTGAAAGACTAGAAACAATGACAAGAAAGTTAGCCGCGTCGCGAGCTCTTGCTAACCAAAAGGATTTCGAGACTGTGTTAGTGGACGTGGAGCTGCGGGTTTCGATTCATCTTGCAAAGTTATTGGAACCCACAATTGATCCGGCACTTGCTGGCACAATAACTTCAAGTGTCGATGACGACGGAGATGGCAATGTTGTAATTTGCGGGGTTTGCCAAGAAGAGATGGAGAAAGGAGATGAAGCGAGAGCGATTGAGGAGTGCATGCATGTGTTTCACGATTCTTGTATTCTGGAGTGGCTCAAGATAAAGAGTACTTGTCCTTTGTGTAGAGCCGCATGCAAGCCTAAGAAACTGCAATTTCAAGAGATCAAGATACAGCTATTTTATCGTGTGATTTCATTGTACTTTGTAATTTTTCGAAGTGGCGTAGACGCTTAGGCACAAATTAAATTCACTAAGCTTCTAAAATTGATGCACTTTTGCAACCACCCATTTTATTTTTGAGTTCATTTGAAAATGAAAACTTTATAAATAGAAAGGGTAGGAGTGTTTAAAATCTAATTTGATCCGCTCAATTCATTTAATCCATAGAAATTTGATTCGTAAAAATTCATTTTATGAATTGGTGGATTGAATTGAAAATTTAAAAATCTACCGTCAGTGGATTGGATATGGATATACTTTTATAAATATACAAAAATCCGTGAATCTGTAAAAAAAATATTTATTTAATAAAAAAATTAAACTTGTAAATATGGTATTATATGTACTAATAAATAAATAAGTTAAAATATAATTATATTAACAACATATTATATCTTATTCAATAATAATATAAAATAAAAATAATTAAATAAAAAAATATAACTTTCTAAGCAATTAATTTTTATATACTAATCTAAACAAATGAGTTTTTTTAGGTATATTATATTTAGAAACTTTGAATGCATTTTCTAACTTTATTTAAATAATTAATTAATTTAAATCTTATTTAATTTTAAATTTAATTAGTAGTAAAATTATTTTTATATTATTTTTTATTTAATTAATTAGTAAATACGACATAAATAAAAAATTTTAATCTGTAAACCAATCTGTAAAATAATATATTGAATAATGATTTGATCAAATTCGTATCTATAGATTAGATTTAAATTAAAATTCACCAATCTGTGAAGTAGATTGAATTAAAAATTTATAATCCGTAAAATCATGAATCAAATATAAATTAATGTTTAATCCGTAAACATTCCTACAGAGGGTACTTGAATTAGGTTACACAAACATCATAAGATGACAACACAATAATGTATATCCCCAACAAACTTTAACATATTTTAAAATTATTTTCATTGAAAATCCTTTTAAAAAAAAACTTTCGTCTTTTCTTTTCTTTTCTTTTCTTGCCAGATTGGTCAGTACTTAATGTGAATTTCAATCCTACTAAAAGTTCCACTAGAGATCAGAAATCATTGAGAACCAATTGACAAAAGATCAACGCTTACCTGAGTTGCTCATGAAGGCTCAAAAATAAATAACTAACGAAAAGAAATTCCGCCTGTCTAGTCAGCTCTCATTAAACCCTGCTGGCGAGATTTTCCATCAAAATTAATTTTGAAAATTCTCCCTATTGACTCAAAATAAAAAGAAACAGCTTTATACATATGTAATAAACAGCTTACAATTACAAAGGCAAAAACAAAATGGTTGCCACAAAAATTAATTCGAGTTTGGTCCTGCTTATAAAGTTAACTAGAGATGCTTTCCATGTTAGAATGTTAGAAATATGAAACACATTCTGCAACTGTACAACCTCATTGTGAATATGTATAAGCATCGAGGTGATCTTTAAGAGCACTACTACACTACCATCAATCGACTGGCTATTGCTCATTCCATAGAAGAACTAGTTTCGGCTGTTTCATCCTCACTGAAGCTAGATGGCATTTCTGCAGCAGATCTAGATCAAGCATGATGAAGTCAGAAGGTTTCCATAGCTGTTCACTAAATTCTTAATTTGAAAAGAAACCATAAAATTCAATGTCAACTCATATACCGAATTCATATTCATTATGCAAAATAAGTAATAATTAGGCAAGTCAACATCCCAATTAGTTTCTCCAAGACAAAAAAGAAAGTAAAATGATCCCAATCAGAAACTACAAAAGTATAGAACCACTTCAAGTGTCCACGCTACAAAATTTGAAGACATACCAATACCAATTTTTAATAGAAAAGCTAGAACTGCTGGCCAGCCCAAGAAATCATGCAAATTTTATGATTTATCTAAGGACACGCATGTAATTTACAGAGATGTCATCTTAAACAATACACATCAGAACAAAGGCCTACCAAATATCTAAGTTTATAAAGTATTTTATTAAAAAAAATAATAATAAAGTGAATGATATCTCATTCAGCCATAAAAAGAAAACAGTAGCAAAATGTGTGCACTATGCGGACAACATAATGGTGGATGCACACATGCAAAAACAAAGGTACATTTGTGAAAAAAAAGGCATGATAATGACAAAAAATATGATTAAATAGTACACCGACCCTTTAATTGGATTTGTCCATCTCGGGATTTCAGCATATGATGCTTTGGCTATATAATCTCGCTGAGGAAGTTCACCTTTTAATCTTTTTACAACCTTCAATTTCAAGTTTAAATATGTAGGGGGTAACAAAAGCAGAAAAAATATTTTCATTGACAAATTGATAAATAAGAGTGACAGAATGTCAAAACTAGCCTCAACTTACATTCATTTCATTATTCAGATGCGCCTTGACACTCACAGGATCATGAAGCCCTTTTATCGCCTTCTTCTCTTTATAAAGTTTCTTAACCTGCAAATATACATCACATGATTAAAATCTAGAGCAAACACTAAAAAGAAGAATGGCTAAACGATGAAGCAAAAGAGGAAAAAAGGAAGTAACATAGAGACCTTTGCCATCTTTGTAGAAGTTCCTTTATCCTTAGCGTCAACAGACTTGCTAATCCCAAGTGTAAAATTTGAAGGCCTAGTAAAGTAATTACTGTTTCGGACCATCTTACTGCTAACAACATGATTGTCATTCAACAAAGGCTTTGCTTCTTCACTATTAGTTTTACCACCATAGGGCTCATGATGATTCATAACAGGGTTTAATCCCATCCATTCAGCATCATGCTTGGAACTCAAACTATAACAATGGTTACCATCATGAACGGGAGTAGAATCTTCATATGCATTCAAGGAAGAATTTTGGTGAGGGAGAAATTAGAATAATGGAGAAGAGGAGACTTTTGTTTCAATTGATTATGAGATTTGGTGCCTGCATAATCAGATCGCTTGCTATTAAGGTTTTCGTCAATATATGAATCCTGAAGGTCCATCTTTGAACTATCAACTTCATATCTCTGTAAGGGCATGATAAAAGAAATTAAAAAAAAATCATACTGTCATACATACACATAGCTCTCAAAGAATGATTATTTCACAACCACTATTGTAATTGGTGTTCTATCAACCTGACTAAAAATTGGAATGAGGGAGAAACGGCATACTAAAAGCTTTTTCGGTGTCTACGATTCTCTTAATAGTTGAATCTCACATTGTGTTCAATTATTTTATTCTTGCAATAGAAATGTAGAGGTGATGCAGTCATTTTCTCATGTTATTTGGCTCTGCTTTACAATAATCTGCTGGATTCAAAGCTGACTTTTGTCCTGATGAATCATACAAAATCAAGTTTACACAAATTCACTCTATCTATTTCTGAGGCTGTCAAACAGGATCATATACGTGTAAAACAATAAGATAAAGACAGCAACAGATGCCAAAATATAAGAATGCATCAGAAGGTTCACTTACAGTGCCAAGCGCGCATGGCTTATCAATTTCAGGCACATCCGGAGAATTGGACCATCTGGAATTCCCAACATAGAATGGCTCTGCCATGTTGTTTGACAAAAGAGACATAAGAATTCTACTGCAAGAAGATTTGGGACATTTACATAACCAGAAATATTACGTAAACATTTATGCAAGCTCTTTTAACTGAAGAAACTAATGATATAATAAAGAATAAATACGCTGGTTCAAAATTATTCATTGTTTCATGTTTTCTGATACAAATCTTTTCAAATGTACAAATTGGGTTTAGGACCTATGTATATTCGGGGTCTAAGAAACTCAGTGCATCAATTGTTCTAGGGTCTAAAATTTTTATAGCTGCTCCATATTGGAGTTGAGAGTCGACTGTGAAATTGAGTGTAACAAAAATTTGAGTTTTTGTTTGCTCTGGTGGACAACTGGTCCACTTCATTGTAGTGATTCTTCATTTCTAATACATGTTAAAGTTTCTCTCACTTTTTTTTTTTTTTTGAGTTTGGGGTGAAAACAATCAAATATCTTCTTTCCACCCTAATACACCCTAAACCTGTTGGTTTGAGAATTCAAGCCTTAATTGCTGGAACTAACAGAAACAGATTAAGAGTTGGATTTACATTAATCCACTTTTAAATCTGTATAGTTGTTTTTGGGTTATAGGCATCAGCTTCTGACTCTAGGATGTACCATCTACACATCCATGAATAAACGAATACATCATTCTAAATACATACGAATAAGCAAGCATACAAATCAAATAAGTTTCCCAACATATGAACTATAGAGAATCATGAGTTCAAGAAATGCAGACAAAAAGCTAAAAGACTCAAACAAGAAAATGTCAAAAATAAACGAATAAGGAAAGTAAAAGATAAACCCAAACAATCAGAAGGTTGTCAGTAACACCATGAAAATACAAAACCAGAAGAAACAATCCTATAAATCAATGAACAGCATAAATTTTTTGCAAAATTCCATAGAAAAGTGAAAAAAGAATGGCTATCCAGTTAGGAAGTTCATGCTTAAATATTTTACATTGAATATCTCTAGTAAGCGCTGAAGATTAAGCAAAACAGAGCAACAACTTAAGGTCTTGAACTACTGGCTTTGCATAATGCCAAAAAAAATAAACTCATATTACGTATGATCTCAGACTCAAGCTCACATACTGTCAACTCCAATTTGTTTCCGTCCACCCACAGGCAGACATTTGTCTATATTGCATCACCAAGAAAAATTGTCTGATATTGTAAATAATTAACTCCAATAGAATTTACATGTTGAACCTAAAGAAAAGTGACTAAAAATAAAAAGACTTCAGCTGCATGAGTTAAACAAAAAACATGAATCCTCATTAAAAAAGATAGCCATAAAACTTGAGAGTGGCCTTTGTAAAGAAATTCTCTGGAAAAAGCATGTTAGGCTTTTCCCCTTTCATGTACCATTCAATTCAGAAGAATATCAGGGAGAAATGACCTCCTTATAATGCAACAGGAACAGCACACTTCTACAGTCCTACCACAAAACATTCCTAGAAATTGTGATTTTCTTGAACCTTGAAAGCACATCTCATTCACCTCACACTTTGTTCACTCAGCTTGTTTTTGCAAAAGACCCTTAGTTATCAATGCAAGAGATGATATACTGTTATTAAACTCCTTTGCTCTTAACAGAAAAACAAATAAATAAACAACCTTCTAAAAAAGAAAAAAATGAAAAGTTTAGACATCCCATTCTTACAGTAGCTATTGCATATCGATCATGAGATATGCAATAGATTGAGTACCAAAAGTTGGACCCAAAAGAGATTAGGCATCCCATTCTTATAGCACCAAATGAAAATTGTTAGTATCACAGTTAGATACAAGTACGATGACTTACCATTGACTGGATCACCACTAGGAGACTCAAATGCACCCGGAGGAAGTGGATCAAAATCAACACCAAGCGGTGGACCATCCTCCCGGTAATGTCTCCCCAGTTGCCTCTTAACAGCACTAATAGCAGCATTTTCAGACTCACCCTTCACTTTCAAGTATCCTGATGGCTTATATTCCTTACTTCTGGCGATATTGCAACGTACAGGCGTTATGTCTCCATTTTGTCTCACAAATCTTGAAGTTTCATTAGCATAAGGTTTGTCACTTTCAGAATAAAGCCTATCTTGCAAGAATGAGCTGCTTTCTGAAGATGTATCATCCCTTTCACTAGCATGTGCTGCATATTGACTCCTATCATAGGTAAGGTCAGTTGCAGGAAAGTCATGACAATAGAGCATTCGACTTTGAACCTCCCTTGGATCAATGCTCCTATAATCCCCCTGCTTAGTGCTTCCGCACGAATCTTGCCTCAGCCCACTCCCACGGTCCTGAATAACACCGCTAGACCGATCTTGTCGTCCACCAACAAATGCTTCATCAACTGACAATCTTTTTTCTTTTAACCGCCTGTGGCAAAACCATCCTGATACTTGCTTTTCTGTCAATCCAATCTGCTCTGCAACCTGCGATTTCATTTCTTCGGTGGGATATTTATGCTCTGGAGATATAAAAATAAATAAATAAATAAAATTTCAGTACATAGCTCAATAAGCTTACTTGAAGCATTAAAAATAGTATATGAAAGGGCAAGGAAACAATACCATTATAGAACTTCTCCAAAGCCATAACCTGAGCTGGAGTCTTATAGCGCCTTTTAATATTTTTCTCCAAAGAGACTTTATTTTCTTCAGAATGCATTTCACTTGAATCTAAAATTGATAACACAGAAGTAAATAAGGATATTTTAATAATGGAAAAGATAGAAACCAGTATGCTTTGGATACATATACATCAGCATACATTTATCACCTCTTACTTGCTAGGCTTAGCAAACGAGAACACAATTATGGTATACTATTGGTAATCAAGTTGAAATTTTTTAATAATTCATATTATCCTATCATTGAAAACTGAAATATTTAATAATTCAAATTTTCCTAGATATAAAAGTACTACAACCACACAACCCATAGGACATAATGCTGACACAACCAAGGATCATTCAAAGCATCCAAAACATAGGATGGGTGCCATTGACTTACGGAGGCCATTCACCCTGTAGCTCAAGACACCTCTTGCTAGTGCACACAAAGCAAGGAGGGGTAACAGCCTGCATCGATATGTGCTATATGGTAAGCACATCAAGGTACCTCGTGCCGATCTACCACTTACTTTGGGTTTCTATCCAACCCTTCAAATATTAGGTTTTTCCTTTTCCGACAGCCTAAGCTTTCAGGAGAGTCGATTAGCATCCAATTCGAATCATCATGAACAAGGTACCCTTTATTTAATGCTCATTGTTTGTATCACATAAAATCATTATCAAGAGACTCTAACCACTAAAAACACTTCTAAACCGATCCTTGAATGAAACATTTCAAGAAATTTATGAAACTCTTATCACGGTAAAATTAAAAAATGTATAATGCATGCCAAACAGAACTCATCTGCAACAAAGAAAATCCTTTTGTAGGATAACTAGTTGTACCATCGAGCACCATTTCACAAGTCACAACCAAAGTGTTTTCAACAACAAACCATATTGTAAATCCACCACAAAATGACTCAAAAATCGTTCAAAGCTACATGAACAGACCAAGCAAATGGGTTTTTCTCAGATTTCAGTGAAATTGACAAACATGGCATCAGAGGTCAATATTCTGCAATGCATGCTAACAACCCAGTTTTATAATACCAAGAACAGCAACTTCAACGATCCACAAAAATATAAAATAAAATAAACCTTTCAGTAAGACAAATCCAAAGTTAAAAAATTCATAAATTCATCACGATAAAAATAAAAATCACAAGGACCCAAATATCCAAAATGATTTTAAGATTTAAGGAAAGAATATGAAACCTTCCATGACTGATGAATTTCTGAGAATTCCCCTCTCTCGCTTTCACAAAATTTTCTTCTATTGGTTCAAAAATTGAAACCCATTAAACCCAAATGCAAAAAGGTTGCATGAACTTTTCTCCAAGACTCTCTCTCTCTCTCTCTGCTTTCAATCAATTCATGAATTTGTTGGGGAGAGAGAATTTCTGGTAGAACGTTGAAAGGAGGAATTTCTTAAGTTCTGGAAATTTTAATTTCATTTGCTCATTTCGTTAACATTTTGTTTTGGTTTGGTTTGTTTTTATAATTTATTTTATTTAATTAAATCCTAAAATAGGCTCTTTATTAGTCGACTTCATGTTTAATTTTTTTTTTTCCCCCTGAACTAATCTTTGATAAATATTTAAAGTTTAATTGATTTGTCAGAAAGAACCAAAAGAGGAGAAAGCAAAGCAAGGAACCCTGACATAGGCTGAGGCTCAGGCAGAGGCAGGCCTTTGTCATGGGCTGACTGACTGGTCCAGTACTATCAATTTCTTCTAAATTAAAAATATGAATTTACCAGGAGCCAAAGGAATTAAAATTCTTCGTCATTTGATCTTTTACCGGGCAAGAATTTAAGTGGTGATGGATGGTCAACAAATGAAAAAATAATGTAGCTAAATTAAACTGATAGCTCAAGAGAACTCAAATTAAATAAGAAAATTGATCCGAAGTTTATATATAGATATATATAGAGTATAGCTCGTAGATATATATGTAAAATGCATTTGTGATGTTTATGTGAAATCGGAAAAATCAAGAAAAAAAGCACCTAAAGTGAAATCCAAAAAAGAGTAAAAACACATTTTTTTAATGTATGTTTTATAATTTTAAATTATTTTTCCAATTAAAACACGTTTTTAAATAAAAACAACAACTTAAAATTAGGTCAAATTCATTCTGAATTAAATTTCTTTTATAAATTTCTTGATAGAGGAAATTTACAACATTACTCTACAACATATATTTGATAGACAAAATTTTTATCACAAGTACATTATTAATGTCGTGACATACTATAATTATAGTGAGAGTCCATTATATTTTTAAGATATAAAGACTTGTATCATAAAGTTTATGTCATCTATTGTTCATTTTTTTGTAGTGAATCATAAAGCATATCAGTCTCTCTTGCAAGCTGATGAATTTTTATGTTTTTTTCAGCATCAATTTTTATTATTACTTAACTACATTTGTGTTGTTTGTTGAATTTTCGGACTCGTGGGAGAGTGAAGTAACTTTGTGTCAAGATCGTGACACTTGATAGCTTCACTTTTATCAATCAAAAGTCTAAAATATAATAAACAAAAGCAATCCATAAAATGGGCTCCATAGATATCTCTTTCCAATACGAAGGCTAGAAATGTTATCTTCCATTGGTGGCTGGACCAATGGCCCTTTTCGGCCATTAATTTTCATTTTTAGCAAACCCAAAGATCCTTATAAAATCGGAATTATATAAATTTTGATTATATTTGTAATACAATATGTTGAATATGGTATAGCAGTAAGACCTTCATATTGTGCGCCTTCGAATTTTGGAGATTTATGTTTAAATCCCCACTGCCACATTTCTTTTTCACTATATTAAATCATTTATGCAAGATTACTTGTATTATTAGATTGAATCAAGCCTCCCCTAACCTAAAATCTTTAATCCATCATTTTACTTTAAGCCTACAAAAAGGAGGTCTTATACTTTCAAACATATCAATAAACTACTAGGTTTCTTTACTCTTCATAATACTTAGTTCTTCCATACTAAAAGGTCCATTTTTAGTCTCCATTACCTCTTCTATTATTGACTTTCACTCTGTAAACTTGAGGTTTCGTATTTTAAAACATATCAATAAACTACTTGGTCTGTAAATAGTACTTAGTTTCTTCTCCACTCAAAGGTTTCGTCTAGTTTTAGGTTGATTAAAACTTTTTTTTTTTAATACCAACCCCCATATCTTTTTAAATATTTTATATCATTTATGCAATATTTCCACATATACTATATTAAACCAAGCCTCCACTAATCTAAATTCATGGGTATAGTAATGAAATTAGGTAAATAATTTTTTGTTGGAACCCCTTTATTAAAGAATTTAAAAAATTAGAAATATAAATTTAACTCTACTAAGGCTTAACTGTTCAATGACCATTTAAATTAATAAATAATATTCATGCCTAACTAAGAGATTGGCATTTTTATTATGCCACCTTTGCAGCATTTTCGTTAACACCACTTTGATTTTCTTCATCAAGTTTCATAATATCAACTCCAAGCCTCTTGCATCCAAGTCCCACTCTTTATTCTCCTCCTCCGCCTGATCCATTTTTTTTTCCCCCAATGCAACTACCATCCACTTAAATAAACCAATTGCAAAAATTTTTAGAATTAGAATTATATTAGTCTAAGGTCCTATTTGGGATTGAGTCTTTCAGACTTTTAAGTCACAAAAATTTCTTGTGGAAAAAAATCAGAATATTAAACAAAAAATTAATAATATTTAGTAAGTACAATTTTTAAATAATAATTTAACAAAATTATTAAAATTATAATAAATTTTTTACCATACAAGTGAAAAATCATAACAACATAATTTCCGAACTACAATAATTAATATTTACCAAACACTTTATTGTTATAACTTTTAAGTTACAGTCATCTAACCTCAATCCCAAATAGATTCTAAGTTGTGACCTTAAATTATATTACTTTGAAAATAGGAAAAGAAATTTTGTTGGATTTTATTGTTAAATAATTTAGTAATTAGAGGACTGAATTTAATCATACTTATTTGTAAATAACTGTCTATTGAGAAAATCGTGTTAATATGTTACAGTAAATCTTCAGTTATACATATTGGGAACGTTTCTTAATAAATTTGTGGTTTAATGTTTAGCAGTTGAGACAACAAGAGAACTACCGTAGTGCTTGTGACATGGACTGTATTGCGTGAAACATCAAAAAGTAACACCTGTGACAATAAGAGACTTAACTACAAAACTTGTGACCAAATGTAATCGACTTGGAACATTACCGCACAAACAAAGATAGTTGTGAGTTCAACCGGAATAACCCATTTCTTTAAAATCATTATTGCACACGTGTAAAAATTGAATTGGCTACATGTCACGTCAAGATGAACCATGCACACACCAGATGCAGAGTCGGCAGACTCATTTAGAAGGCAAGAACATGTAATTGAAGAACATGTAATTGAAGAACATGTAACAGGGAAACAGAATAACTTTCTCCTCAGTAAGTATGACTGCATTTAAAAAATTAAATTAAATAAAGAAAAAAAATCACAAAATATATCTGAAATAGTTGTCTCACTATAAGAGGCTAAAATATTATTTCTTGCTTAATTCCAAAATCTTTTACAATTGTTTGCAGGTTGCATAAGTTAGCTTGGATTGAGCTTGCACAGCGTTGATCCTCAAAAGGAGAAATAAAGGATGTTTCTTGCTAAAATGGTCCATTGTAGATGGCATTTTAAATTATTCGACTTTCTTGCTAGTTTTGGCATCGCTACTTTCTTGTGATACAACCGCGGCAGTCTTAGACTCATCAAACTCCAACAACTGCATGTAACGTAAATCATTATATTAGCCATTAAAGTCATCGTGAAAATATAGAAAGTCACTCTGCACAAGGTCTCGCTGTCGAGCCAGGTTGAAAGGCTTTTCAGATTATTCAAATACTCAAATTCAATATAATCCTTTAACTAAGCACAAGATCATATGGTTGCCAAACAAACCTGTTTGACTTCGCCGTTCCATATGCAGTGAGCAGCCAAGAATCCAATTACAGCAGGCACAATATACAAAAGTGCAGGCTGAATGCAAACACAAAAATCATAATGAGAGAAATGACTGGGATAAAGATATAATATAGAGCATACTCATCCTCAACCGATCCAACTCAGATATCCAAAAGAAAACAATTATCAATAACAGATGGGACTATGATTCCAAGGCACACGGACATTGAGGGGGGAAAACCAAAAGAGAAGAAACATGCAATGGTCACCTGTGCAGCCTGAAACCAGTTCATGACAATGATTGTAAGGACTAAACCAACTGTATATCCCAGAAAAGCGCTCTTGAAGTACTGGCTTCCTTTCCCTCTGGACACATCAAATCGCAATGCTAGTGCCACAAAGATACCTGAATGCCAAAATGGTTTTTTGTTATATTAAGAACAAGTACTCACATATCAAAGAAATTGATTGTACAGTAATGAGTAATATTTCTTTCCTTAATTGTGTTACAGTGGGTTTCTATTGTACAAATCAAATACCCAGCTAGGTATTTTCTTTGAACACATAAACCAACATAAATGCCCAAGCATTTTAATCTAAATTCCATGAAAAACTAATCCAGAAATCCATATATGGCTCTACTTAACGAAAAATACCAATTCTGTTTTGAACATTGCAAAACGCTTACCATTCTAGTTAGTTTCATCTTATAATACACCAAAACTTAGTTCTATGATATCAACAAATGCTACAAAACATATAATTTACATAACTTTCAAAATAACATCATGCAGAAGTTCCCTCCAACATCACGTTTCAATAACATACCAGGAATTACAATGTCACCAAGTCCAAGCATGGAAAATGGTCGGGCAGTGTCTCTTGTTGGGAACAAAAGCTGGACCACAATGAATAATCATTAAGACCAAAATAGTCTAACAACAAAACATCTAATCATATCATCACAAAACACAAATGAAAATCCGTAGGCCACAAGAATATCTCAATTACTGGAGATATTGAAAATCCATAAGCTTAAACACTAACCTTGATAGGAGCGTCAAAAGATTTTGCAACACTAACCATTACTGGAGTGAAGAAAACCCAGAAAATATCATATACAAAAAGTCCAGCCTGCAGTGCATTAGAATGTCAAAAATCACACAAGGGGAACTGCTGAGAGCATAGGAAACATAGGTATTGGATAGCCATAAGCCAAGCATGATTGATCAGAAATACAAAGATCTATAATCACACATTATATATTCCCAGAGGAAAGTCTATTGCACAGCTTTATAGTAGGGTAAACAAATAGAAATACTAGGGCTTATAAAAGGAGGTGATTAAGATATGTCAACCATGGAATAGAAAAAAAATGTAACAAGGATTCATACATCAAAATTTTCCACAGTTGGCAAAGCATCAGTCAAGTTTCCCATTATGGGGTAACCGCCCATTTTTTCTACTAAACAAAGATGACACTGCACCCCAGATTCCATAACAAGAACATAAATAAATAAACCTAAACATTGTCATGCTAATAGGAAAGCATGAAGTAGGGTAATGGTAACAGCAACAGAATAGGTGGTAGTCCAGGTTGTGCCATATCAGAATAAACTCAGATGGTAGATTATGATGGAACATTTAGTTGCAATGAAACCACAAGTCTGCACGCTGAAATGTAATGAAGGCATCAACATCAAGGGAGTTCATCAAATTGGATACCTTATTGTTTTAGATAAACTATGGTGGTAATACAAATATAAGACCAAAGAATCCTGTCATGCCGATGCACAGACACTTGAGAATCCTAAAATATCTCTTGATGCATCATATCCATATAAGAGGGTTTTTTTTTTTGGCCTCAGAAACAGAATAAATATATTAGCTGTAGGAAATGTAGATAGAGAGGGACAAGATTTGTAATAGATCTTGAGAAATGGTTGTTTGATTGCCACAAGATTTGCAATAATAAATCTAAAATTTAAACTGTTCAACATATCTCTGTTCCTAAGAGTTACTCAGGGGAAAATGTAATTGAAGCCATAAACCAAGTTCTTACCAAAAGAATAGCACCAGTCTTGAAAGATCCAAGAGAAAGCATTTCAATTCCCTGCAAATTAAAAAATTCAAAATCCTTGACGCCAAAAGGCATAATGATAAAAATAAAAATTAAAAAAAAGAAAACTACATAAAGAGAAATAAATATTTCGTAAGACAGAAATGCCAGGGATGATTATCAATAACATCTCTGATTTTTTAAACAAATAAACCATAAATAAATTAAAATTAAAAAAAAAAACACTGTCCATGCTTGTGCAGACATAAACAGATTTACCTAATGAAATGCATAACACTGGTGGGGAAATAAATAAATAAATATTCTAGCAGAACTTCTGAAAAAGCATCCTTTTCCTACTCAAGACATAATAAGCAGCAATGGTGACAAGTGGAGGAAATCCAAGGTGACTTATAAAAGAAGATCCATGCAATGCTATCATAAACAATTAATCAAAGTAGCAGCCCGGTTAATTTATGTAAAATTAGATTATTGAGTGATCTAACAGATTGAAGACAAAGAATATAGAAAATGTGGTAACACCATACAAAATGGACACCACAACTCTCTAAGCAAAATAAAATTTGCGACTTAGAATATTTTTAAGTTGGAATTGGACAAAGAAACATCTATTTATCATGAAATTAAATAACTAAAGATTGAAAATCAGATTTCCACAAAGAAAACCAGTTAGCAAGAGGCCCTCAAAACACATCTTCCAAAATGATGCAAACAAACCTGAATGCAGAAGGCAAGGCCCAAGGTATTGTTAGCTAGCCAATGTTTCTGCGAAGCATACCATGCACAAAAAAACGTCCCAGGGATTGCAGCAATGATCTGAGACCTTGTGAACTCAATCTCCAAAGCTGTGTAAGAAAGGTTTAAAGAAAAACATCATTCTGCATAATAAAGCAAGATAATGTCAACTAAATCAAATGAAAGGTTGAAGGAACAAATGCTAACATAAATGCTTTAGCATGTTGAGGGATTCATCTCAAAAGATTAAAACCCACTATACATTCAGCCAAAAGTATCCATGAAGAGCGAATATAGATTCATGCTGGTTGATAGACATATGATTTTAACAAAGCTGCAAACTGAAAAACTGTCAGACTGCCAAAACAATATCACAAGCCAAAAATGTATTAAAATACTAGAAAAATCTCATAGTGTTTCTGATGCTTTTATAACATCGACAGAACTACTGCCTGTGATGCAAAAAAACCAAATTATCTCATCCATCCTTCTATCTAAATCAAATCATTAGACCATTTAATACCAGGAGGACAATAGCGACAGAAGCCAATGACCTAGGGCAAGAAAACAGTCCAAATAAGCATCTAAATCCACAGTTCTGCATTTGATGCAATACGACAGTAAATTAATGAATATTATGGAAACAAGAATTTCTAGAGAAAGAGCTTCAAGGGGACTACATACAACGGAAATAAGGGAAATGCCATATAATTAGGTCCTCATTCCAATGGTTTGGCAAGAAGCGTTTCACAGCTGGTAAGATAGTCGCCCTATCAAAATGGAGGAAATAATACATGAGATCAGGACATAAAAAGAACACAATTAATTAAATTTTCTATAGAACTTAGCAGTTAATTTGTGAGACAGAACGTATTTAAAGGGCAATGATCCCAAGAACGAAGAAGTAGCAGGTCAATACAGCATTGACCAGGTCTTTAGATAGAAACTTGAAAAGTAAGAACAGTGATAGCAACATAGCACTTCCAACAAAAGGAAAGCGCATGGCATGTTCATTAGACATCGTCTCCTGTGTACAAAAATAAGGTATCGAAAAGGGATAAGTTAAAAGGGGACAAAAGGTAGACAAGGCTGTGGAGCATCAATGCCTGCTGTACTTACTGATGGAGGAGTTGGTTTGACAGATCGATAGCAGCCCACATAAACTGTGAGACATGCCGTCAATATAACATTTAAGTTTGGATCTACCTTCACAAGAAGTGGTGCCAATGTTAAACCTGCAGCCATGAATCATGTTAATAAAAAGAAAAGGGTCAAGCTCCAGAACAGTCAATAGTGAACTGTTCTACCACATAAATCATATCGACGATAAAAGACAGATCTATCACATTGACACCCTCTTATGCTAGAAACTGTTGCATTAAATTTCAAGTAGCACATTCTCATCCAGTTTTTTTTTTTTTTTAAAGGAATAAAATAAAAAGATGGAAACACCAATAAGCTGTCAACAGAATAGAAAGAGAGTTGGATAACAGGGAGAAACGATGCAAAGACAAAACCTTGAACAATATCAAGGGATTTGGATGACCAAGGAACATGTTGAAACTGAATACAGTTTGCAAAAATGCATGAACAGAGAAAGTAGATCTGCACATAACCAGTCTCTCTTGTATCTGGCAGTCATCAAAGACACTTCAAAAACCTCTTCTAAGAATCAACAGTGTAGAATTCACACAAACTCAAGTAGAATTCAATGATGCCAAAAATTCCTATTATATGCATATATCAACTTTTCACTAGTTTTAAGGATAGGCCTACATGACGTAACTCTCTTGAGAATATCAAGTAGATAAAACCATAGACTTGCTATATTCACAGTAAAGCATCACTAAATTAAGGTAGTCACTAATAAACATCTCCAAAAGGCAACTTTTGTTACCATACAGTAATACCAAGTCACAGACATGCCCAACCAAAGAAAATCCTCAGGACACAAAATTACCTATGGGACAAAAAACTCCCTTCCAGCGACCCAAATGACAATTCTCTAAATCCCAATCCTTCCCCGTTTAGAATTTTTTTTTTTTTAACAAAAAAGAAGAGCTTCTGCTATAAGTACTGTTTCTCTCAACTTCTCATAGATCAAGAGAATCAAGCAAACGCGCAGGAAACAAGTTAGCCACATTCCATATGCTTGATGTCAACACTAAACCTGTGCTAAAATGTAGTTGTCCTCACAACAAGCACCAGCATTTTTCTGTTCAGATGTAAAGATAAAATTCTACTACTTTCTTCTATAATATAGACAACTTCACATATATGAAACACAAACTCAATTATAACAGAACAAAAAACTCAGAAATGAAACAAAACTTGACACCGCCCCCCCCCCCCCAAAAAAAATTTTTTTTTATTCTTTTTTTTTCACATCCAGTGTGGACATGCACCTGAAATTAATACAAACTCATTTTGTGCTAATTTTATTCGTAGTGCATGCACATTCACAAATTCATTTTTTCTTTTTAACCCGCCGAATCGCAATACAGACAATCAAGAACGTGATCAAGCAACAACAAAACAAAAAGGAAAAAAAAAATGCAAACCTGCTAAAGCCAAATTCGCTATCCGTTCACAATTCTTCATTGTTTTTTATTTCTGGCTTTATTCAATCAATTCAGCGGCCGAATCAACGAAATTCACAAAACCGAAAACCCTCGCGACCTGAACAAAATCAAATTATCAATAAAATAAAAATGATGCAAAATTTATTTAATTCCCTCGGAAATTAAATCAGAAACAAAAAGAAACCTGATACGAAGAGAAATATAAAAAAAGGATCTGTCAGTCAAGTTCCTTTTTTTTTTCTCCCCTTCTCTCTCTTAACGGTCGCTAAACAGTCAGATCGGAGACAAAGCTCGAGGCTTTTTTGAAAAAGAAAAAATCTGATAGGGTTTTGGTTTTTTTTATTTTGGTTTTGATTTTTCACCTAACTGGTCTTTTACAATGTGAGGGACACGAGGCTAGTGGTTACCGGATTAACTTCATTTTTCTCTTTTAACGGCTGTCTATGGCCACGTGTCTGTCACATAAAAATAATGACTGCCCACTGAGAAATGGGTTTACTGAGCTGGTCAATGTGGGCAGGGATTGGTAGAATTGACTTTATACGTGGTGGGATTTTATTGGTCCCTGCATATCAGTGGAGCTGCATGGAGTTGACTGTTTTGATACCGGAATGTATCTCGAATGAAAATGCACCGCATCCAGTAATTAAGTTTTTGACATGTTTGGTTGTGCTTGACAAAGCCACGTAGTTGTGATGCCTTATGTCCAATCACTTGTTGACAAGTCAGCATAAGAAAACACCTTGTCTCCCAAGGCCCATTCGATGTTACACGTTTAGCCCGTTTAAGATCCGTTGTTATCCTTTAAGCCCGTTAAGACCCGTTTTTGAAGTCGGGGTTCAAGTCTCTGTTGGCTACTAGAGTAAGCTTTTAGTTGTTTTTATTATCATCATATTCCAAACAAAAAGTTTGTGTTATTGGAAGAACGTTAGAATGAATAAACCTCGTTGAAATGGGGTTTAAATTATGAATTATAATTCAGATCCTAATATTTAAATCATAATTTGAGTCTTAATATTATAGTCACGTATCTATTGGATAATGGATGTAAAATTATTTATTATTTTATTCTATTATCTAATAGATGAATGTTACATCAGTTATGACTCAAATATCAAGATCCCCAGTATTAGTATTAAATTATAATAAAAAATTAATAATCAATAATATTAGAGATTTTAATATTTCAATCCCTAATGTTATTGAAGAATCTGAGTAGAATTTTATATATCAGTGTGTGTAATCATCTTTTAATTAAGATTCTCTTATTTTATATTTTTATTTGCTAGCCTCCCACATGAGTGGGTTTTAAACTCAAATCTCTTATTTTCAATACAAGAGTATTAAAAATAAAGACAGGGAGAGTAAAGCTTACATTTGGCACACTTTATAACATCTATTATGTTAAAGTGTAATGATATTGGCATTAATTATCTGTCTAACTATGTAATTCTCAATATTGCTTTGCATCAATTAAATTTGAAACAGCTTAAAATATAAGATGGTGATGTGGAATGGCTAGGAAAATCACTCCCATCACTTTCTGCTATAATCACCAGCCCATTTTCTTGCCCAATTTTTAATTAAGGGTATTTTAGTATTTTTATTGAAAGACATATTCTGCAAATACGCTGAAAATCAGGGAAGGTTATAAAAATTAGCCAGTGAATCGGGCATGCACTCGTAGTTTCACTCTTCCTGACTTTTTCCCCGCCTCCTCATTCCGTCCTTCGCCTCTCTGGGTCTCTTCCTGTTCCTGATTTCTTTCTCCACTGAGTCAGTGCCATAAACTTCAAAAGAATCGTAAAAACGTCACCGTTTCATTTCTATCTCCCAACAAACCCCCCCCCCCAAATCCCAAAAATGGCAAAAATTCAACGGCTACCTTTTCAAAATTTCTCTCTCAGAGTCGTTAAATCCCGCGCGGCAGCATCTCTTCACACTCTAATAAACCCTAACTCTGGTTCTACCGAAGCCTCTCTGAATTCGAATCAAGTGCAAGTTTCATCATCTGGGTCAGTGTCGGATTCTCTTTTGGTTGAGAAAATCTTGTTGAATTTAAAGCAGTGTAATGTGAATTCTTTGCGCAGCTATCAGTTTCGCTTGAACTCAGTGATTATCGTTGAGGTTTTGTATCGTTTGCGTGATAATTTACAAGTGGGTCAGAGATTTATTGATTTTATTGCGTTAAATTTTTCAAATTTTAAGCATTCGTCTATGTCTTTAAGTGCTATGATTCACTTTTTGGTTCGTGGTAGGAGGATATCAGATGCACAAGCTTTGATTCTTAGAATGGTTCGAAAAAGTGGCGTTTCGCGGTTAGAAATTGTTGATTCCTTGGTCTCTACATATAGTCCTTGCGGGTCCAATAGTTTGATTTTTGATTTAGTAATTAGAACTTATGTGCAGGCTAGAAAGTTGAGAGAGGGATCCGAGGTGTTTCGTTTGCTGAGAAATAAAGGGATTTGTTTTTCTATCAATGCTTGTAACAGTCTTCTTGGAGGTTTGGTGAAGATTGGTTGGGTTGATTTGGCATGGGAAGTTTATGCAGAGGTTGTTAGAAGTGGGATTGAATTAAATGTTTATACATTAAATATTATGGTTAATGCATTATGTAAAGATCATAAAATAGATAGTGCTAAGATGTTCTTATGCGAAATGGAACAGAAAGGGGTTTATCCAGACACTGTGACGTATAATACGCTAATCAATGCATATTGCCGCGAAGGGTTTTTGGAAGAAGCTTTTCGGTTGATGAACTCAATGTTGGGTAAGGGGCTGAAACCGGGTGTTTTTACATATAATTCCCTTATAAACGGTTTATGCAAGAAGGGAAGATATGATAGAGCAAAAGAAGTTTTGGATGAGATGTTGCAAATGGGTTTAAGCCCAGATACAGCCACTTACAATACTCTACTGGTCGAGAGTTGTAGAAAAGAAAATATGTCGGAAGCTAAAGAAATTTTCTGCGAAATGTCCAGACGGGGTGTTGCTCCGGATATAGTTAGCTTTAGCACATTGATTGGAATATTCTCGAGAAATGGACAGCTTGATAGAGCATTAATGTATTTCAGCGAAATGAAGAGTGCAGGATTGGTTCCAGATAACGTGCTTTACACTATTATTATCAATGGGTATTGTAGAAATGGTATCATGTTGGAGGCACTGAAGATGCGTGATGAAATGCTGGAGAAGGGTTGTGTTATGGATGTGGTTACATACAATACAATTTTGCATGGTCTCTGCAGGGCAAAAATGCTCACTGAAGCAGATGATCTGTTTAATGAGATGTCGGAAAGGGGTGTGTTTCCGGATTTTTATACTTTCACCACTCTTATTCATGGTCATTGTAAGGATGGGAATATGAATAAAGCACTAAACCTGTTTGATATTATGACACAAAAGAGTATTAAGCCAGATATTGTGACATACAACACATTGATTGATGGGTTTTGCAAGGTTGGTGAAATGGAGAAAGCAAAAGACTTATGGGCTGATATGATATCTCGAAAAATTTCCCCCAGCTACATATCTTATGGAATTCTAATAAATGGATATTGCAGTATGGGTCATGTTACCGAGGCATTCAGGTTGTGGTATGAGATGGTTGGTAAAGGTATTAAGCCTACTCTTGTTTCTTGTAATACCATTATAAAGGGGTATTGCCGTTCTGGTGATGCATCAAAAGCAGATGAATTTTTGAGTAAGATGGTTGCTGAAGGGGTTGATCCTGATAGCATATCATACAACACTCTTATTAATGGCTTTGTTAGAGAAGAGAATATGGATACAGCATTTGCTTTGGTTAACAAGATGGAAAATCAAGGGCTTGTTCCTGATGTTATCACATATAATGTTATTCTGACTGGGTTTTGTAGACAAGGAAGAATGCATGACTCTGAGCTGATACTTCAGAGAATGATTGAGAAAGGTTTAAATCCCGATAGGTCCACTTACACGACATTGATAAACGGACATGTCAGCCAAAACAACTTAAAGGAGGCATTTCGTTTCCATGATGAAATGCTACAAAGGGGATTTGTTCCAGATGATGCATTCTAATCAGTTTCCGTTGCAGCCATTTGAATGTGCTTAGTTCATTTTCCTCCATGCCAGATGTATACTGAAGGTTAGATATTCATTATTCACATGTTTCTTTTCAATCAACGTAATATTTTGAGCTTAAATTGTTGGAGTCTCGTTTTCCTTACCCTTCTGTTTATGATTTGGTGATACAAGCATGGGGAGTATATAAGAAAAGCGTTCAAATCGTTATACTGGGGCCAATCTTAGTGCATGTTATCCTTATGGTGATGGTGAGACAACTTCTACCCACAGATAATGTTGTGATTTCAATCAAGTTTATAACTTGAGTCAGTGAGGTTTGCACGTATACACTTGCTAAAGGTAATTTGGTTTGAAGAATAGTTAACTAGGGAGTTAAATCTCATTAATTAATGCTATGTTGCTTTAAAATGAACTAAAGGAGACTTAACTACGTATGTCTAACAATTTAGGCAAACATATGAGGGGTTATTTCTAAATTTTGGATTACATGATTACTTTGTTTATCACACTTTCCATATCTTAACAATATTGGATGATCATGAGAACTAGTATTGGAGACTGTCTTTTGCTCGGTAGTAACTGAAAGATAGAGCTCAAACCAGGCATTAAACCTCCAGCAATAGCCTCATACCACATGGCTCTACCAGAACTTGAAGAGTTGTGGAAACAACTAAAATCATGCCAAGCTGCAAGCTAAAAGTATGTTATATCAGAATTCAATCCCTTATCTATATGAGAATAAATCATTTTCTACTTTATTGTTATTTATTTATTTTCCATAAATGATGACTCAACTTATGGGCCATTATATTAATACTTCACCCCTGGAGATTATTTATATTTTTCATGTATTATTCTCAATTTGCATTAATCAAGGCTTGTCAGATCATCTCAGTCATTAAAAGCACATTTATCTAATGATCTAATCTTATCATGATCTGTGTTAAAAAATAAGAAATAACTATTACTACCTCATATCATATTTATTCTTAAATCACAAAATTTAAATGGCTGAATTTGAAGATTATAATGTTTTACCATCCTACCCTTCTAATTATAACGTTTGAAGACACATTATAATTTAATTTCTAGAAACTCTTGTTCTTCATTGTTCTTAAATTTTTTGGATTGTGCAGCAGTTGCCATCCTTCTTAGGGTGTCGTTATAAGAACAGCGTGGAAGCTGAGGGTAGGATACATTTTTGCATCGTGTAATAGTTCTCAAGTCTCTGAAGCACTTTTTTGATGCTGAAGAGAGCTGGATTAATCAAAGATAGAAAAAGAATAAAGAGAGAAAGGTCTGCTCTGTTCATTATGCGAACCTCATCTTACTTGCAAATTCTATCTTTCTGCTGCAAGCAGAATTCATGTTGGTGGCCATCAGAATTGAGCAACGTGATGGCTCTGCTCTACGCATTTTTGTGATTGTCTCTTTGCTATATGCTCTCTATGTTAAAAATTTCACCAGAACTGTTGTGACTAGAGATCCATGATTTACAGTTATTGAGGGCATCAGTTGGAGTCTTCAAGGAGGCTCATAATAAATCACCTACTTAAAACATGGGTGGTAGAGATACTCTCTAAATTTTAGTCGGAGTGGGCATGGGGATAGAGATCTCGCCCCTAGTTGGCATAGGTAGGATGATTGACTTCGGTTATTTAATTTTTTTATTTTTTATTTTTAATTTTGGAAGTATGGTTATATTCTTGAATTATAAGAATTGTTGGTGAATGTTGACCTTCTTGTCAATGCGAAGAAAATGTTGTTATGGGAAGTTTGAATGTTGAGTTTCTCACGTTGTAAACAAGAAAAGGGTTAAACATGGGGCCTGCAACTCGGAAACAAGACTAATAAACTTTTTGTTAAAAGACATAGGCCAGCCAGTGAGTGGCCCTGGGCGTTGCTTTCGCAATTGATCGCATGAACTTTCACCCTAGAGAATGGAACCTTTTCATCGAGCGTAACCGAAGAATTAAGAACAACAGAGGTTTCCTAAGCCGTATTTTTGCGGTTACTGATATTTGAACCGAAGAATTTAACGCAATGACGAGAGAACAACTATTAAATTATATGGTGTTGAGGGGTTTTAAGTAAAAAATTACTAGTTTTATTTTTAGTAACTCAATAACACCATAACACCACACCGTAATTTTAGGATCTAACAGATTAGATGCTACGGTTCTGATCACAAATTAAATCTAGCAGGTGGATTGATTAATAGTTGTTTTTCCTCTGATGCTAACGGTTGGATAGAGCGTAGTGCCACAGTTTTATCCCACAATTTGATTGTTATTTTCATTGTGGGTTTTGTTACGTTACGCAACTTTCAAGTTTCGAAGTAACTTACAGCCATGCAAAATGGTGTTAAAGTTAGTAACATGACAGTGGGATCCAAAGCTTTTTACATGGACTGTAACTTAAAAGGACCATTATCATTTTGATTGTCATCTGACCTGAGGTGGTAACTTAACCCTTGTTGGCTCGCCATTGCTTTTGCTTTGTGTGCTACACGTGGAATTTTTTTTTAATATAAATCTTAATCCCCATGACCATTGCAACCCTCAAATCCCTTTAATCCCTTAAAAATAATAAATTTTTAACTTTCAATCATATTAACTTTCAAACTTCAATAATAAATTTTTACTAACCTTAATGCCAATGAAGACTTTAGATTTATGGTAGTTTTTTTTTTTTTTTTTTTTGTATTCGCAATATAATTTTCTTTAAGATCCAAGTTTTCACGCATCAAATCTGCAAAATTTCAAACATAACACCTAAGTAGATCTTTGCAATAAATTTACTTTATCATTGAAAAGCTAAATCCGGTGGTAAATGATTACTTCAAAAAATAGCATGTCGTAGCTCTGTTGATTATTTGAATTAACTAAAAGTTAGGTAGTTATTTTAAAAAAAAAAAAAAAATTAGTGTATGACCATTTTAACCCTGTGACATCAGAATAAACTAGCGAAAGTTAGCCGATAAGTGATTTATGATACACTTCATAAATCTTAAGTGAATCAGTATTAGTTTTCAAAGTACCCTTGGAAATGAGATTGAATCTTCCAATGTACATTCAGCATTAAACTTTCGGTAAAAGTGAGATGGATCCCGGCTGATATAATTTTTGTAATAAATAATAACAAATTAAAGTAGTATAAATATAAAGCCAATGGCAGAAACGTTGCCACGTCACAACACTGCTTGAAGAATCCATTCCATGGTTAGATTGGGATGACACGGGTAGCAATCAAAAGCAATTTTCACGTCTTACGACAAAAAACTTACGAATGAGATTGATTGAT
>JASUUI010000334.1:0-12936 GCA_030444775.1 Atalantia buxifolia | reverse complement strand
CAATTTATATTTTATTATTTTTTATTGGAGAAAGAGAGAGAGGTGCTTTAATTATTATTGACTTTTCCTTTAAAAAAATAATTCTTTAATTAAAATAATATTAAATTATTTCTATTTGAAGAGTCTTTTGGAGAATAATATATTTTTTCACTCTTCTATTTGCCACATAGATAAGCAAATAAATATTTGAACAGTAAAATTTATAGAGCCTTTTGGAGATACTCTAAGGCAGTCGACGGAGAAACTGTCCTCACAGATATCCATAATGCTGTCCCAAATGTCCGAGAAAATTTTTATATATAGCACTGAGGTGGTCGGAAGATCCTATCAGCTGGCAGAGCTGTTGGGATTAATCTCATTAATCATATTGCTGTCAATGAAGGCCTTAAACACGTCCCTGGTTTGCATGCAACAAGCCCTTGATTAATTTTTATTAAATTATACTAAAGTGTTTAATATACGAGAGCAAATTATACTTGCACGTGAAGTTTTATATAAAATTGCACTTGACAAATAGAATAAACACAATAATGAGTTTGCGTTATCAGAAATATCTTTTTATGGTTAGCAATCAAGTCTGTTATTTGACATGTGCCTGCGACTTGTGGTATTTTGCCGTCTAAATTGGTTAAAACTTTTCACTTGAGTATGCAGTTGCACAGATTGCATCTAGATCACTCCCCAGTGAGAAGGAGAAGTCGAAAAAAGATAAAAAGTGATAGATGAGATGGAAAAGATGGAGAAAGAACTCGGAGATTATAGCAAATTACTTGAGAATTAACTTTTGGACCGAGGCCTAACGAAAGACCTGGTATGTGTTTAATTAGTAAAATTTAAAAAAAAAAAATGTACAATTCTTTTCAATGATCTTTTCTCCAAGGAGACATTATAAATCACATAATGCCCTAGACAATATCAGCTATCTTTTCTTTTTTTTTTTTTTTAAATCAAATCAAGATAAAAACAAAATTGGGTTGTCCTTGTGATCGCACTGAGGCCGAGAAATAACGGAAAGCCATCATCAAAACTGGAACAAGGAGAAGCATCCTAGGCGTTGTCGACAATGGCTGCAGAAATAGTGGCAGAAATAGAAGTGACGAGGTGAAGAAAAAGAGCGCAGCCATAATCAGGAGAAGCATTAAAGAACCGGGCAACGGCAGCGCCAACAATGGCAACAACAACAGAGACACAATCATGACCACAATTTATGCAGGCACCAAAAGCTGGGAACCTTCTTCCGGGGAAATAAGACTGCAAAGGACTTGAACTCTCTCAATAGTGCTTAGGATTTTGCTTATGCCTCGGCCTTGTGTGGTAGTCCCTTCAAATAGGACAGAAATCGAAAGCATATTCAAGTTAGGAATCCCCTCATATGTAGGAAAACTCATTTAATACTCAGGAGTTTCAAGGAAATTAAGACTCCTAGTGGCTAGTAGGGTAGTGGGTCATCTATTTAGATTAGGACATGTTAAATGTCAGCATTGGTCTAACACATGTGAATCAAGTGATATTAAAAATAATAGCTTAAAAAAAAAAAGAGAACTGCTGCCACAAAAAAAGTTCAACAAATCAACACTATCTGAAAACAGAAGTGAAAATAGGAGCAACTTTCAGGCTCAAAGGATCTCATATACATATCATCTACTTATACTGTTTTGCTGCCACCAGATTACACGACATTGCCAACCGAAGATGACCACTTAAAACAAAATGGCCAAGGAAAGCCCTCAAAAACTAAGTTTTTGACATTGCAACGGAAGACCTATAGAAGCAATAAGTTTCATCATCCTATTTGTGTACAAAGTATGGAGTCAGTTGAATTATATTTGTCCAGAACGGCACTAGTTCGCGATTGACTCGCCGCAACAATATTAGTAGACCTGAAAGACCAATGGTTCACAATCCTTTAAAAGAAATTAATGAGTATTTTAAATTCACCAGATTGAAATTGAACAAATTGGATAAGGCAAATATAAACACAGTTGAAGCTGATTCTAACACTTCGCACCACTTTAACAATTGTGTAAAGAAAAATATTATTTATGAAGAGATATATTTATTCATGCTCCAAAAGTGCTTGCAGTAATCAGGAAACTTCTACTCATCCCCACTGAAAGATAAATTTTGTAATTCTTATACATTTTATTATCAGATTCCGTGATTCTTAAGGCGCAACACTCTTTAAGACAAAATATAGAAAATCACAAAATGAAGGCAATGATTTCATATTGTAAAAAATAGCATGGTGTAGATTAAACAACACCATCTACAGTCATGCCCAGAAAGGCAACTGGTAGAAAATATCAATTACGTTACCATGTGAGGTAGAAAGAAAGGGAAAGACTAATATTGCAGTTAATGAACAATATTCGTAAACATCTTATAACATCAGGATAAACTGCACACGAATAAAATGAGAGGGCACTCAACATAAAGTGGGTGATGAAGTTGAGCTTTTGTTGCAGTCACTTTAAGGGCGAAACTCAGAAACGAAAGGTAGAAGAAGGTTGCTGAGGCTGACACTAAATTGCTTGGTGAAATTTTCACTGAGAAGTTCAATGATCTAACCTTTGAATAGTTTGCAACAGATACACCCTTTTGATACATACGATAGACATGGAAATAAATGAAAACGTATTGACGACAAGAATGTAGAGCTGCTAATCTTTTGTTAAGAAAAGATTTGCACTTAAGCCCATTGCAACTCTAATCCACCCTTGAATAGCTAAGTTAAATACAAAAAGACTAAGGATGCTAAACTTTTACGCAAAAAGAACATTTGGTGTCTATGTAACTATGTGCTCAAAAAATACATAATGGACGATGATCTGCAAATGGGCATATTAAATAATCATTGAACAGAAAACCAAATGCCTTGAGCAACCAATCCTAAAGAACAGGGAAACTATACCAACTAAATAACCAATGCAAACTGTACAGGCATACAGACCATCCCACAACCCTTCCTACAATAAACATGAGTGGAGTTTACCACTGAAAAGAGAAGCTAGTTCACAGGGTCAGTCCAGCAAAAAGCAACTCCAGCTCCTTTTCCTTTGAAGAGGTCCTCTGACGTAAAGAGAAACAAAACAATGAGAAAATGAGCATCAAATTTCTATTACAATTTACACACACAAAATAGCTTTCCTATCTAACAAAACCATATAGTTAAAATTACACAATTCACTAAAATACTCTAAACGAGTATGGTAAACTTCAAATAAGTCAGACTGAGTCTAAACAATTGCACGAACAAATTATTGTATACCAGCTGAGACAACAGTTGAAGAATTTTATTTACACGCAGGCAATGACTAGCATAAGCGCTGTTTGCAGGAAGCTTGTTCATTCGTTTCACTTCTTCTTGAACAGCCGCCTTCTTCTCTTCATTCCCCATTTTCCGCCATATATCTCCAAACTGGGTAGGAGCTGCAGTCTCCATAATCTGTTCAAAATGACCATACAATGGCAATATTAGTCTAAAATGAAAATCAAAGCACCATTTGGCAACATGTGAATTATATGAATGATCTACAATTCTGAAACAATTCTTTGGGCTAGAAAATTAACAAAGAACGAGTAAATTTTATTAGTAGTTCATAAAGTTACTTTTAATTTTGCAAGTTACTACTCAATTTTCTCAAAATTCTTTTTTTTTTTTTTTAATTCAAATTACAAACCAAAAATCTTCTTTGTCACTATCTATACTACCATTCAGTACTAATCATTAAAGGGTATGGGCAATTGAATATAATCAAACACAATGAATGAATTCAAAACACCAACAAAGAAAGCAAAAATGAAGAAATTTTTTTTTCCTTCAATACTTAAAAAGATTATGGCAATAAAAAAAGACTTGCCATGGAATCAAATCTCAAGGATGAAACTGATCCGACACCGGCTTTAGAAATTTTAACCAATCATTAATTTGTGGTAATATTTTTATTTACTTATTTAATATTAGGTAAAAAAATAAATATGAAACTGTCTCAATAGAACCATTCAATAAATACGTACCATGTGTTTTAAATTACTTTTCTCCATCTATTATTATTGGTCCATTTCAAAGTGATTAGTATATATCTGAAAATATTACTTGATGAACACTCGAATAATTTAATGCACCTACCCACACCCAATATAAAATTTTCTCGTTATTTTGTACTAAGTTATCATGATTTAAAATTTTAAGCAATTGAGTTTTGTATTATGTATACAAGATAAATAAGTTATCTCACGGTTGTTGTTGATCAAAGAGTACCGGACCTATACAAAGCATTCCTATTTAAATGCACCTTATTAAGCTTTTCTATTTAGAAGCACCTTATAAAGGCATTCTCACAAGCACAAACCCAAACTAAAATTACAACATTCAAAACATACTATTCCCTGCTCTTTTAGAGTTCTTTCAGGAATCACATGTTTAAATGCCTACAGCATTTTGGTCTACATAACTTCCAGTTTTAGCTCATAGAACAAACTTGTTTATGAAACAATAAAAATAAGAAAAAGAGTGAGAGAACAAAATGCGAATTACCAAGATATCATTAAGGCTTCATATACAATCAGTGATCACTGTAACATGATATATCTACAGTAAACCGTATTATATATTGCATTAATTATGTAATATGATCAATTTTAAGGTTAGTGAACTTAACCCCATTTTATAGCCTGGATCGAATGAAAATTCTTTTCTCCTTGGTTTTCAGAAGATCTGATTCCTTGATGCGTTCATTTGGTTTCTTCTTCTAAGGAATTGATCCTTTAGTAGGTTTCACTGATGTCTTGTTTTGTGGTGCTACGGTTTAGCAGTTCCTGCATTTCTTCCATCTTTGCTTGCATCTCTTTTGCTGATTCAATATCTTTGCATTTATTTTTATCATCTAACAAGAGGGGACATGGTTGATACTTCAATCTATCCAGCACAATCTTATACACTTTCTTCCCACCTGCAAACTCATAAATGGGCAAAACAAATTTTTGTGTAATATTTATCAATGATCAAAGTTACAAATCTCAGTACAACAACTGTATGTGTAAGTTTGACCAGGTGCCTATAAGCAGGCCTAGTCTCTCATTTGTAAATGTAATCCATATCTAGAGAAACAAATGCTGAACACATCTTGCAGTTGATGTAATCCATATCTAATTTGTAAATGTAATCCATCAGGTTCTCCACTCTCAAACATATCGCCTGCTCTTTCACAGAAGCACAAAGACAAATCATTTACAACCCAAAACAGATCAAATATAAAGCAAAATGACTGGAGTGCTGTGCATTCTGATGTAACTGAATCGACACAAGAGGTCATACGTGACGATTCCAAAAGTCCAAAACATGAGGATATGGTCATATAGTTATCAATTTGTATATGAAAAAAAATATTCTCATATTTTTATTGGCTCCCAAAAGGACAATATGAACAAAAACTAACAAGCTATCATATGAATGCTTCATCGCAAAACTGCTAAAAAATCCCTTAAACTGTTGTACATATTCCAGGCAAATAACCGCATATTAGCATCTACATTTCGTCATCATTTGATTACTTTCTTTCCATGTTAAGATAGTTTACCCAAATTCAGAAACAATGGAGAGGCATCCTTCTTGCGCTTAAACTAAGACGCACTAAAAACCTAACCTGCTTACAAAATTGCAACATTGAATTTCAAAGAATTACAATGAATTTCAGTCAGAATCAAGTCTCAACAAACGCTGGATATTACAGAGAATCTGAAGTCGAACCGTACAAATACGGATCCGCATAAATTCAACAAAATGAATATTTCAGTTACGACCGTAAATTTTCTACTCTAGAGTGTTAATTAATTAAAATAAAGAAAAATACAAAATTCTATCAATCTCAAAAAAGCTAACTTCATCAGATAATATTGAAATACAGAACGGAATAATGCGAAATTTATTGAAAATAAATTAAATTAGTACAAAAGCATAAACGGAGAAAAGGCAGTACTAACCAGTGACACCTTTGACAGAGACGTTGAGGGCGGAATCGAGGGCCAATTAGGTGAAAATTTTGAGGAATCCTCCGATCTTCGCTCGACGATTCAAATTGCTGATTGGATGGTGATCTCTGTCGACCTTAACGGCGTCTGCCATCCCGGTGACGGAGAAGATATACGCGCCTTCTACTGTGTTGGTTCTACCATTATTAAATACTTCTTTTATTTACCTAAAAAGTTCTAAAGTATTTCTTTAGTTTAAAATCTTTCTATAATTTTCTGAAAAAATAGAACAGAATTTATTTTGGAAAAATAGAAATGAATAATGTTAAAAAATAGAAAAGAAAATTTTTTAAAAGTTATTAGGTAAATAGGTTTTACTGTATATTTACTTTTGTTAATTTTTTTCATTACATAAAGATATCTAAGTTGTAGGTTTAGATCCTTTCATAATCTGAGTAAATTTTGTTAAAATCAATTAACATGTAATATTGTTAATTCAATGGTCAGGATTTGTTTCCAAATTATTTTGACTAACCTCTTAAATGATGCATTTTAATGCCTTAAAACTCTATCATGACTAATTTTTCCCACTTCGCTCTATAATTCTTGCCTCTATAAATTTGTTCTCTCATCCCACCAACTCTTCTCTTCATAATTAGTCATCGAATTTAGTAATGTCACATGTCAATGAATCTTAAAAAAATTAAATAATAATTGAATCATAAGATCGAGAGGATTTTTCAAAGTAAAAATATATTGAAATTTTCTCACAAATAATTTGTATACTTAATTTGTTAGTTGTGAATATAGTATCGATAAATACTATGTCCTAGAACTTAGACACCATCAAATGATCATATTTTATTGATTTTTGTTGATTTTTTGATTTTATGCTGGTATCTAAGCGCAGAAGTCTAAAAACATTGTACATGGTCGTATTTTATAAGAATTTTAGCTATTGGGATTATATGCTCTTTAAAGTATATTAATTTATTTATATTTAATTAATAAAATATTTGAGACATTTTTTGACATCATAATTATATAAATATTTTGAATAAGGCCTGTTTAATCATATTATATGTATTTTATGTGATCATCATATGTATTTACGAAATATCTTATGATTAAATAAATTATGTTCCTAGTTGATAAATAAAGATGGACGTTTTATTATGTTTAGATTGTAGTAAATTTATTAAATGATTTGTTTTAATCATATATGAATTTACTGACGTAATTTAAACTGGATTACATATGAGATTTAATTAACCTTAAAATGACTGTCAGACTTATTAAATCTTATAAACATTGATTTTATTGCAATCTCAATCTTGAATTAATTATAGTTTCATATTTATGATTGTCATTTCATTTGAGTTACTAATGGCGTCAACATACATTTTTGAATAAGATTACTCGATATCTTGTTGGAAGTAATTATAAGCAGTGAGATTATAGATTAATAATATAGAATTTGTACAACACATTTCTTGACGGGTTTTCGGTGCTTGATTATAGAATTCTTCCATGACGAATGTATCAACATAATTAATAAGTTGAAAATGATCATTAGAGAAAATCAATAAAAGTCAAGGAATAAGATGTAATTAAATTGATTGGACAATTAAAATATTAATTTAATTAGCGATGTGGTAAAATAGGTTGTTCTGTAAAGAAATTAATGTGACACGCAAATTATAATTCGAGTTCACTATCCTAGATATGAAGGTCAGTTCTAATCTTTTAGTGGAGTGAATTTGAAATTAAATGACCATGATAGTTTAATTACAGACTTAATTATTATTGCCACTATTATATGTATCCATATAATCCTTAGATTAGCTCATTTAATTGACTGCACCACTACTGGTTCAATAAGTAAGATAACTAGTTATTTGGGTTAAAAGCCTAAATATATTATTTGCCAGAAGGTTTCATTTAAAAAGTTTCATTTAATATACTTGTGTGTAAGAGCCCTTATGTTATTTTACAAAGTGACCCCTATAACAAGAGCAATTAACTTCACTTTTCGTTTTATCATTTTTTAATTTAAATCAAATTTGATTTAATAAAATTAAAAAAGAAGACAAATAAAGAGCCTTGTATTTCTACCAAATAAAGAAATAAAAAGAATTATTTTTAAAAAAAATATATAGAGGAGCCACAATATACAAATCAGAAGAAAAATAGCTTTTCTCTCTAACTTTGAGATGATAATTTTCTTTTACCAGTTGTTTTCGGTAGTGATAAAGATGCACACATCTCAATTACAGATCAAACTTACGTCATAATTTGGACAAATCGTAATCAACGAGATTAGTGGTGACAAGCGTAATTTAAGAATTTAAATATCTTTTACAAAAAAGTAAATGTACAATTTATATATTATGATAACTTCATATATTGTATGAGAAACGCAATCCAAATATTTCCGGTGAAAAGTTTTTTTTACCAACATTGTCAACATTATTTAAAAATTTTAGAAATGAACCATTATAACTTTTAAATTATAAAATCTTCATGAATTAACATTAGTCAATTGGTGTTAGGAATTTTTTTGGTTTTTACATGCCACGGACCCCAAGTAGCAGACCTATATAATAAAAATTCTGCAGCAACGGCATAACTTTCCCAGTTGTTTCTTTTGCTTTACTCTCCTGAGACTGAGAGAGAAAGAAGAGAGGAGGGAAAGAGATGGGAATCTACGATTACATGTCTGCGACAGTGGATTCAATTAAACGTAACACACCGAATCTAACCGCCGTTAAGGGCATATGCTGGTATTCTTACGATTACAGCCGTGCTGCTGTTACGAACATCCATAACGCTGTTACAGTCAACGGCAAAGCTGTCGTCGAGAAAGTTAACCAGAACTTGCCCGATCAAGAGACAAGGTCAGAGATCGCCACCAACTTGGTAAAAAACTCCGCCTATTTCGCCGTCAACGAGGGACTTAAGCTCGTTCCTGGTTTGCATGCAACCTTTTATTTTATGATACTATTACTACTCGCTATTTGTTTTCATATTTTTTTTTAAAAAATATTTATTTGCTTTTGTTTTCTTTCTATGTACTAGATGATTAATTGATGTCTGAAAATAGTTTAAGGATAAGTGATTTCTTTTTTTAATATTGTTACGACTTACGAGGATGTTTCGTCCGTACTATGAGGATCAATGTGACCGAGTTGTTCACTTATCTCACAAACTGCGGTATGTGATCTCATTATGAATTGGTTTACATCGTAATTGGCTGGTTCATAATGCTGGATATCTAGCAATAGTTAGTTATTCAGGTTGTTTCTGGGAAAGACAAGACGAACCCCTTGGCTTTGGCATAGGTCTTGTCACTTCCATTTGTAAGGGGACTTTGTGCCTGCCTTTCACCGTAGAAGTGAAATATGCATGATAAAGGGATTATTTGCTACTAATTTCAGTTACATTTCTTCGTTAGCAAAATATTTCATGCAGTTCTGGCTGTTGTTTTTGGATGATTCTATGTTAGTTTGCCATTGCAATGCCCCAAAAAGGGCCCCAGTGCCACTCGATAAGTCTTTAGAGATCTTCTGGACTTGGATTGGTGGGGTTCTCATCATACCCTGCACCAGAACGCCAATGGCATCAGAGTTCATAAGTTTTGTAAATTAGCTTGTGTTTTCACTTGTAGAAAATGCTATCTTAATTACTTGTAACTTCAAAATGCCTTATGTATGGTGAACACACTCTCTTTCTAAAGATAGAAAGTGTTAGCATGATGTGACTTGTAGTTTCCCTTCTAAATGTATAATTATTTTCAGGTGGATCCGCAGTTGCCAACATTGTATCTCGATCCCTCCCCAATGATAAGAAAAAGCTGCAAAAGAATAAAGATCTGCTAGAACTGAAAGATAAGGTTGAAAGACTGGAGAAAGAACTCCGTGATTATGAGAAATTACTTGACAAAACTGAGATACAAAAGCCAACACTGGAATTAAAGTCCAAGAACACACTTGATTTGCATCAAAAACCAGAAGATGTGATCAGAGCTTTCATGATGACAGAGTTTATGAGTAATCATTTCTTGGATGGCCTAATTGTTCCCGAGATTAGATCAAGGAACCACCGTTAGTATTGAGTATGTTAAACAAAATGGTCCCTTAATAAGTCATTGTATGCTGTATCTGTATAATTAGATATCCTTTTGCACAATCACAGATTCATTCTGTGATGAACTTGATTGCATTGTTGAGTCTTCTTGCTATATAATTCAGGGTACCGTGTTTGTTTCAGCATGTTATGTAATTGTAAACTTTCAGCTTCTGAATGGTCTTGCTTTTTAAGTCAACATATTCGATGTTGTGTCGTCAATTCTACTTTATTCAACTTTGAGGTCCCTTCAAGTCGAAGAATGTTTTTAAAAATTTTGCTGATGGATGATTACATGAGTTCATTTAATGCAGGGAAATGAGTTGGACCTGCCAAGATGACAGGGCTTTGACAAGACTGATTAGAATATTTAAAAATACGTGTTTTCATATAATCTAAAATTAATATATTTAATAAAATTTTAATATTAGCTAATTTTTCTTTGGCTTAATGAATAAATTTCATTCAAAAAGCAAAACGTGGTCACAAAGAATTCAAAATTTGAGTTCGAAAATCCTCCAGCCAAACCACTAAATCATGAACCTTTAATGCAATCTTGGCTGAGACTATAAGCCGTTTGATCTGCACGTCTAGTAATATGCTTAATATAATAGACAATGCTAGATACTTGGTACATCATGCATCACTTTCACCAAACAGAAGATAAAACTTAATTAATGTAATCACGTATCTAGAATTAATTGTTGATTTAAGCAAGATAAGTATAAATGTCTAGGGAAATCTAAAAGAAATGTCTTGGGAAAGCCAAAAGCCTAGTATATATAATTACATCCATTAAAACATCTGTACAATGATAGTCTATATAAGAGCAATCTCTTGGTTGTCTCAAAAAAATATAGTATCAATTTGAACCAGTTATAAATAAAAATAAAATTTATATAGTAATAACTTATAGTATTTTTAGATCCCATCTTTAGGAACTTGCCTTCACAGAATAATAATTAATTTGAATTTTACAAAAAAATATATGTTATTTTTTCAAATTATACCTATCTCTTTTATGATATCAATACAATAATTTTGACATGATTCATTAATTAATTATTATGGTGTGTTTACTTCTTGAAATAAGAAATGAGAACGAGGAATCATTTTCATTATTTATGTTTACTATACAAAAATTGAATTAAAGAATGAGAATGGAAATGATGGGATCCACTAAATTTAGGAATGAAGAATGAAAATCTCATTTTCATGGGGGCGGGTGAGATGAGATTTCAATTTCTTAGCGTGACTTTCTTACCCCCAATAAAATACAAAAATTCCTATATAAATTAAAATAACAAAAATAATAATGATTATAAAAGTAATAATAATTATTATAATAATATTAACTAATGACAACTTAATAACTTATAGCAATTCATTCGATTCTAAAATAAAATAAACACATAAATGAAAATACGGATCATTCCAATTTCGATTCGATTGATGCCCTCAAGTAAATAATTTATCTTATCCTACCTTATTCGATTTCAATTTATTCCTATTCCAATCCATTCTAATTGCCGTGAAATAAACACATCATTAACATAGTGCATATTTTATCTTTATATCAATTGCACTAAAGATAAATAAGTCAAAACAATAATTTTTTTTTAGATATATTTCTATTTAATTATAATCTCCTCATAGTAAAAAAAAATCAGTCTCAACATTACATTTATAGAAAGATTTATTGTATGTAAAATTTTCTACGTTGTGCTTAATGAGTATAGAATTTTAGTCATAAAGCAATGAGATAAACATCCCAAAAAGAAATAAACGAGATGGGAATTTACAAGGACATTTTAGTGAAGTTTTATATAAAATTGCACTTGACAATATAGAATAAACACAATAACGAGTTTGCGTTATCAGATATATCTTTTTATGGTTAGCGATCAAGTCTGTTATTTGAAATGTGCCTGCGACTTGCCGTATTTTGCCGTCTAAATTGGTTAAATTTTTCAGGTGAATCTGCCAGTTGCATAGATTGTATCTAGATCACTCCCCAGTGAAAAAAGAAGTTCAAAAAAAGATAAAAGTGATAGCTGATACGGAAAAGATGGAGAAAGAACTCGGAGATTATAACAAATTATTTGAGAACTAACTTTGAGACCAAGGCCTAAAGGAATACCTCGTATGTGTTTCATTAGTAAACTTCGAAAAAAAAAAGATAGTACAATTCTTGTCAATGATCTTGTTTCTAAGGAGACAATATGAATCACATAATGCACCTAGACAATATCAGCTGCTTTTTTTTTTTTTTTTAATCAAATCAAAATGAATACAAAATTGGGGTGTTCTTGTGATCGCGGTGAGGCCGAAAAATTGAGGAAAGCCATTATAAAAACTGGAACAAGGAGAAGCATCCAAGGCGTTGTTGGCAATGGCAGCAGAAATAGTGGCAAAAATAGAAGCGACGATGTGAAGAAAAAGAGCGCAGCCATAGTCAGGAGAAGCATTGAAGAACCGGGCAACGGCAGCGCCAACAATGGCAGCAACAACAGAGACACAACCATGACCACAAGTTACGTAGAGGGGAAATAAGACTGCAAAGGACTTGAACTCTCTCAGTCGTGCTTAAGATTTTGCTTATGCGTTGGCCTTGTGTGTTAGTCACATTAAATAGGGCAGAAATCAAAAGTATATTCAAGATAGGAATCCCCTAATTTGTAGGAAAACTCCTTTAATACCCAGGAGTTTCGGGAAAATTAAGACTCCTTGTGGCTAGTGGTGTAGTGGGTAATCTATCTAGATTAGGACACGTTAAATGTCAGTATACAGTATTGGTGTAATACATGTAAATCAAGTGACATTAAAAAATAATAGCTGAAT
>JASUUI010000332.1:0-19264 GCA_030444775.1 Atalantia buxifolia | reverse complement strand
AATGCAACAAATAAAGATTCGAGTCCGCCCTATAAATTTCATCCCCAATTGTAATAGATGATGATAGATTTTTTCATTCTCTAAATAATAGATTTAATTTATGTAATCTCATCGGTTGTAGTTGTAAATTTCAATAAGCATTCCTAATTTTTTTTATTTCATAATATTCCATTGGCATTCATTTTTTTTAACAATTATATTCCCTATTATTCACGTGAGCCAAATTGAAATCTCATATCTCTTGACTACTTCTATCAATTGCTATCAATTAATAAGCCAATATTATAAAATAAGAAACCCAAATAATCACTAGATTTACAATTTAAACTGTATTTTTTTTATTTCACAACGTTTATTAACGAATAATTATATAAAAAGCTTTATGAAAGAATATCTTTCAACAATTATTATTTTATTAAGAAATATCATTTATTAGGATAATATTATCGAATAAGAAAAATAAAAAAGGCTAATTGACGCAATCTCATCCTTGAAACAAAATCCATGACCTGAAAAATAATGTCTTACAATAAAAAGGCCGGGGGGGTTGAAGAAATAGTCACAACATCCCAAGTTTTTCAAAAAGACCTGTTTGGATTATTATACTCTTTATGTCCATTATCCTAAAAAAATTGATTTTAAAATTTTTAATAAACACACATATTTTATAAATAATGTAATATATGCAGCAGATTAATGGTATTAAAATATTTTAATATTTTAATAAATTTAAATATGTAAATTATTATTTTTAATATTATATTTTTATTTATCGTAGATATTTTAAATAAATATTTGCATTAAATACATTTTACAATTAAAAAAATACCACATACTAACAATGTTAAAATTATTATTTTACATAATATTCAAAATAATTTAAATTTTAATACATTCATTTTAATATTATGATTCTATTTATTATAAAATTTACGTTATATAATAAAATATATCTAATAAATTGTAAAATATTAAAATATTTTTAAATATTTAAATTATTTTAGAGTATATATATTATTAAATTTATTTTAATGTTATATTTTATTTATTATAGAATATTAGAGTTAATTTTTTCTAAGATAATAGAGGTAAATAATATTATGGTCAAAAGAAATTTTGGTGTAACTTTTTGAAAACTTAGGGTGTTATCATTTCCCTAACCCTTGGATGTAGATTTTTTCCAAAAAATATGAAAATAATGTAGCTGACTTAATTAGCCACTAATTAAAAGAAAATAAGTAATAATATCAACAAAACTAAAAATTATGCTGATACAGTGATGTTGATCACACCATTACAAAAAAATTCACATTAAATCCAAAACATTAAATAAATAAAGACATAAGCCTTAAACAGGCATCAACCAATCAGGATAAGAGAGAGCCACACTTGCAACTAAAATAATAACTAGTCTCGAAACCTTTAGTTAATTTGTCGGGCTTTAGGAATACGATATTTTACCGTTTAAACAGCCTAGTAATTAATTACAAAAAAAAAACTCTATTATTTTAATACCTCTTTTAAAAAGAATATTACCTGAATGCAAATTAAATTATTTTCCAATTTTGGCGCGAGTGAAAGTGAATTAAATCTCACTTACAGCACATTAAAAAGAAAACAACGATAATAAATATGACATTTAAGTCCCTGAGGTTTATAGATTCGCAATTATGCACATATTTATATATGGATCGGTGAATGCGGTTATGCAATCTAATTTGGAAATCAGAAGCCGTTGGATGCGATTAATAGTTATTCATAGAAGCTGATCCAATTGTGTCTCTGATTTATCCTTTATATATTTATAAGAATCATTATTCTTCTGAAAGTTAAATTCAAATTGAAAAAAATAATTAAAAGTAAGTTTACTATTTGAATAAGGATGATTTTAGTATTTTACCTTCACCTTCATTAAAAATGGTCAAATTACTCATATAATTGTCATTTTTTTCATTTTTTGCATGAGTGAAGCTATTGGCACCCTTCATTATCCTATAAAATTAAATTAAATTTAAGAACAAATAACAATTAAATACATAATTTTTTCTAACAAATTACTTTGTTTCTTAACCATTCTTTTTTTTTTTGAAAAAAAATATTCCTGTTACTTCCTATTTATCTAAAATAAATCGTACAAATTTGAAATAATTTATTATCCCTTTCATACTTCTTATTGATAAAATATTTTTGTACTTAAGATTATTACAGATTATGATTTAAGATATGTGCAATTTAAGGTTATGATTTAACAATCAAAAACTCATCACCCAAAAAATTGTTCAATTTGTGTGTATGGTAATAATAAGATTGCAAAAAAAAAAAGAAAAATAGCAAAATACTGCATTGAGTTTTAATAATAAAAAGATTAAAAAAAATTAAAAGTGTATGTAAAATAAAAAGGACATATTTTTATATAAAATAATTATAACTGAAGAAGAAGTTTCATGAGGAGATTAGAGAGGTGCCAAATTGCCAATAGTCCAACTCTTTTGCATTAAATAATATTTCAAAATTCCCTTGACTATCAATTATGGACCTGTTTAATACAGAGAGAGAAATTGTATTTTATTTGAAAAAAATTAAAAGTTAGGGATTCGTTTGTTATTAATCTTTTTAAAGGTCACGAGTAACAATAGCCGTAAGCAAACCCTAAACCGTCATCAAGAAACAGTTAAAAGAAAGATACGTATGCTGCTACTGTACGAGTAGAAAAAGAATCTTAATTTATCATGCAATCAAAAGAAAGGAAAAGTAAGAGAGAGAGAGAAATAAATAAAGAAAGAGAAAGTGTGCTTTTCTTGAAAATGAATTTATTATATTTTTTGTATTTAAATAAACAATGGTGGTGAAGAACAAGAAAGGGAAATAAATGAAAGCATTAACAGCAGCGGTAGCCATTAACAGCAGCAATAGCAAGAAGAAGAAGACTGGGGGAATAAGAAGAGCTAATAAATATTAATAGGGATTAATAAAAAAATAGTATGTTGGTTTTGTTCGAGATGCGAGCTGATTCTTCCGCTGGAAGGGAACCTTCTCCGTACTTCTTCTTTTTCTTCTTTTAATTTCATTTTGCCTCGCATTTAATAATTTGCTCTTCTTTATATATATATATTTCTTTCTGTAATTATTGACACTTTTAACTTTCTTGTTTTCTTGATTTTGTCAACTGGGTTTATTTATAAGGGAAGAAAGATTTAAGTTTTAGGTTTTACTGGATCTTGGTGTTGTCTTGGTGATGATAGAATCGATTTTTGGATGCATTATTGATGAATCTGGAGTCGGTTGAGGATTTTATATCTGGGTCATTTAGGGTTAATCTTTATAATCATTTAATTGCTGTTGTTTGAAAAATCTTGTTGTTGTAAGGTTTAGTGTACATAATATCTGATTTGTGAATCTTTGTTTAATTTATGGCGGTGTTGATTTCTTCATCCTTTGATTAATTTTGGTAATCCTCGGAGGATTTTTATTTCCTTTTTACAGAAATTTTAGTTTGAAAAAAGGAAACTGCAAAAAAGTCAAAATCGATTGTAACCCCATGAAACATACCCAAATCACCCACTGTTTTAGTTGTGGGATTTGTTATGTTTTGATTTGTTTGACTTTTATATCAAGTTCGAGCCTGAAAAGGGTAGATTTTTTTTTTGCCTTTGAAAGTTAAAAAAAAGTGAAATACTCTATATAGAAAGAGGAGGAGCAGCAGAAGAGCTGGTTATACAAATTTTGTTGGGTTTTTTGTTCTATGGGAATACCTGATAGCTCACTATTAGATCTGATAGAAAAGGTTAGGTCTTGGATTTCGTGGGGAGCAAGTGATTTATCGTGTGTGCCTGGCGTATTTGAGATGCCTGAGAACAGTTACAAAATGTGTTGTGAGTGTGAGGCAAAGTTCAGTCAATCTTGTAATGGTTACTGTTGCCAAGGTTGCGGCCGTTGGTTGTGTGGGAAGTGCAATCATAGCAATGTGGAGTCTAAGGAGAATTTCAAGGCTTGCAAGTTTTGTGATGGGATTATTGTGAGGCATGGATGTGGGAGGAAGTATAGTGAGAAAGTGCACCCTTCTGTTTCTCCCCAAGAAGGCCCTGAGCCACCATATCCGAGTTTTAGTACTAAGAAAACTGATTGTTCTCAGAGAAGTGAATTGGTTCAGGGTGATCGTCTTTCTCACTATCTTGAGTCTCGATGCTCTCCGATGCTGTGACCAGCCAGAGCCAGAGTATGACATCATTCAGTGCTCACCCGCCTCCAGTATCTGTTTGTTGCTCTCCCAGCAGGTAAACTTCTATTTGGATGGTGGTAGCAATGCATTTGCATGGCCAACCAATAAGTTTTAATGCATAATAATGGAAGACAGCCTCTAGTATTTTTGAATTTTCATTTATTTTCGTTTTTTGTTGATGAATGGTTTATCATGCATTTATTTATTAATGCAGGAGTGATGAAGAAGAGGCAGAGGATTCTGGGAAGCACTTCTTAAGTCCATCCAGTGAGTATTATCATGATATGTCAGATATAGATTCAAGTAGTATTAGTGCTAGACATGAGTTTTACGCTTTTAAGTCAGTGGAATCAAGTCCCTCTGACAGCCCCTGTAGGGATAATTTTACTTCTTATAGAGCTGGACATGATGTACAGCGTGGACAAGGGGGTAGCCCATTGTCTCAGAAAGACTGTCCCTTCGATCGTGAAAGCATGGCTGTTTTAAAAGGGCCTGTGACGGGGACTGAGGATACAGAGAATACTGATGATTTCTCTGATGACCAATCCGTTGTTCGGAAACAAGATGATCAGTCACAAAAGCCATTAGATTTTGAAAATAATGGTCTGATCTGGTATCCTCCACCACCTGATGATGAAAATGATGAGGCGGAAAGTAATTTTTTTCTCATATGATGACGAAGATGATGATGTTGGGGACTCAAGTGCCTTTTTCTCTTCCAGTAGTAGTCTTTCGAGTATGTTTCCAGCAAGGGAGAAGCAGAATGAGGGTAATAAGGAGCCTCTTAGAGCTGTGGTACAGGGGCATTTTAGGGCACTTGTCTCAGAGCTGTTACAAGCTGAGGGTATCAAGCTGGGGAAAGAGGACGGTGAGGAGGATTGGCTTGGCATAATTACAACTATAGCATGGCAGGCTGCAAATTTTGTGAAACCAGATACTAGCAGAGGAGGCAGTATGGATCCCGGTGATTATGTAAAGGTTAAATGTATAGCAAAAGGAAGTCCAAACGACAGGTATAATATGTTTTGTTTCTTTCAGATATGCCTTTTCCTGGTTCTGCGGATCCTCTGCTTACATGAGTTCATGCCACCTCTGAATTGCTTTTCCAATTTTTTGATTTGCAGCACATTCATTAAGGGAGTAGTTTGTACAAAAAATATAAAGCACAAGCGCATGACGTCACAGTATAGAAATCCTAGATTACTTATTTTAGGAGGAGCGCTCGAATATCAGAGAGTTCCAAATCAGTTGGCATCTTTTAATACATTACTGCAACAGGTTCTTTTCCTGAGCTTATGTTTGTTTTGCAAATAGACAAAATTTATCCAGTGAAGTTTTGAACTTATTTTTTAATAGTTTTAAGCTTATTTTTTCCTTTCCTGGAGCAGGAGAATGATCATCTCAAGACGGTAATTTCAAAGATAGAGGCCCTTCGCCCAAATGTTCTGCTGGTGGAAAAAAGTGTTTCATCATATGCCCAAGATTTACTTCTAGCAAAGGAGATTTCATTAGTGCTCAATGTGAAAAGGCCATTACTGGAGCGGATAGCCCGGTGCACGGGTGCTCATATTACTCCATCGATTGATAATGTTTCCACAACACGGCTGGGACACTGTGAACTGTTCAAGTTAGAAAAAGTTTCTGAAGAACATGAGACATCTAACCAGTTTAACAAGAAGCCATCAAAAACATTGATGTATTTTGAAGGGTGTCCAAGGCGTTTAGGTTGCACGGTAGTTTTTCTATTCAAATTTACCATCATTTTTTTTTTTTGGTTTTGGATTTTGGAGGTGGTACAGTATTGCATCCTCTTTTACAACATTTATCATCACTGACAAATATTCATCTTCTTTGCTGCTTTGAGATTGAGCTTTATTCCCTCCTTTTCCAATATAAGTGCAGCATGTGATAGCCTTTTATCTAAATGCAAAATGTTTTGATTCTTGTGTGAGCATAAGATTTTTTTGGTTCAATGTAGAATGAATTTTCAGAATTTGGTTGTCATATGAGATTGTTGTGGTTCTCTTTGTAGGTCCTTCTGAGGGGTAAATGTCGGGAAGAATTGAAGAAAGTTAAACATGTTGTTCAATATGCTGTATTTGCAGCCTATCACTTATCTCTTGAGACCTCTTTCCTTGCTGATGAGGGTGCTACTCTGCCTAAAATGAGGTTAAAGCATTCAATTTCTAAACCGGAGAGGATGATGGCTGATAATGCCATTTCTGCTATCCCCAGTTCCAAGGTTGCTGCCAATTACCAAGAGGTAGCTGATGACTCTACCCGGGATGATGGATCTGTGAGTCTCAGACTGGAGCACGGAGGATTGAAATCATTGTCTGAGCAACTTAATCATAGTTCTGTCTCTTCTGTTCCTCTTTTCTTGGATCATAGGTATGGAGATGGACCCACTGATGCCTGCAACGATAATTTAGAACATGATGTGGGTTTGGATTTTCGTTCTTTTAACAAATGTAAGGACTTAAAGGTGCCGATTGTCAATTCTTTTGATGCTTTGCAACAAGAATTGCAAGAAATCATGGGTCAAGAGGAGAGGCAACTTGGGGAGAGTCATGAGTTGATGAAATTTGAAGGTGTTAACGAAGATGAAGCATCTGGTGAATACTTTTCGGCTGCTGACACTAACCAGAGCATATTGGTGTCATTTTCAAGCCGTTGTGTGCTCAAAGGAACTGTATGCGAACGTTCTCGGCTCCTGCGCATAAAGTTCTATGGTTCTTTGATAAGCCACTTGGAAGGTACCTGCATGATGACCTGTTTAATCAGGTAACCTATTTTAGGCTCTCTTTTTATCTTCTGATTTATTTCCTTATTTATTGCGGGATCTTAATGAACTGATAGGATTTTTTGTTTGTTTTCCAGATATCTTGTTGTCGATCTTGTAATGAGTCAGCTGAAGCTCATGTCCTGTGTTATACCCATCAGCAGGGGAATCTGACAATCAGTGTTAAATGTCTTTCCTCTGTAAGGCTACCTGGGGAACGAGATGGCAAGATATGGATGTGGCACCGATGCCTAAGGTGTGCTCATGCAGATGGAGTCCCTCCAGCAACCCGTAGAGTGGTCATGTCAGATGCTGCCTGGGGACTTTCTTTTTGGAAAGTTCTTGAACTTAGCTTTTCAAACCATGCAACTGCGAACCGCATTGCTAGCTGTGGTCATTCCTTGCAGAGGGACTGCCTACGTTACTATGGGTAAATGCTGCTAAGCTACAAGATTTTTTTTTTTTTTTGGGCCAATTATTTAGTAACATGTTGGTGGTTACTGAAATATTTAAATTGACAGGTTTGGGAGCATGATTGCAGTCTTTCGCTACTCCCCTATAGATATTCTTTCTGTCCATTTACCCCATCAGTACTCGAATTCAATGGCCTTCTGCAACAGGAGTGGATAAGAAAAGAGGCAGAAGAAGTAATTGTCTGAATTTGGGATTATCTTTTCATAACTGCATTAAACTGATGCTAGATGTTGGACTAAATGCTAAATACAGAAAATAACTATTAATTAATTAATTTTAGCATGCTTTATATTGTTTGGCTTGTTAGTTAATTAACATCCTTTCATTTTCAACAGCTTAAGGTTAAGATGGAAACCTTGTATGCGGAGATATCTAATGTACTTGAAGTCATGGAACAGAGAAGTAATTCCATTGGATGTGAAATGTCAGATTCAACTGATTTGAAGAGCCATATCTTGGAACTGAAAGTTCAGCTAGAAAGTGAGAGGAATGATTACATAGTAAGTACACCACCCGCATTAGTCCTGCTATCAAAATATAAGTGCTATTACAAACTTCCATACCAGAGGACCTTGGAAAGTTTATGCAGAAAATCAAATTTTAATTAATATTTTTATACAATTAACTAATGAGTTTGTCTATTTCTAATTACTCTCCTTGCAAACATAGGGTTTGCTTCAACCAGTAGTCATGGAAACTTCAGAACCGGGTCAGACAGCTGTGGACATTCTAGAGCTTAACCGTTTGAGGCGTGCCCTTCTCATTGGTTCACATGCCTGGGATCGCCAGCTTTATTCATTGAACACTCTTCTGAAAAAGGGTTCTATTGCCAAAGCAAAACAGGAAATGCATCTTATGCCCAACTGAAAGAGTTGAGAACTGATTTGTTTTGTAAGGACGGTAAGCTTGACCGTGATAATGAGGAAAATTTGTCTGGATCCTTAGATTCACTGGAGTCTCCTGCAAATGATTTACACTTGCTGCAGGAAGAGGAGCTTAATTTACCTACCTTGGAACCTTTTGGTTCGAGAACTCAAGTTAACCTCATTCCTTCATAACAGAGAGAAGGATGTGCATTCTGATGGGGAAATTACATCCACTCTGTCTGAGAGAATAGATTCTGCATGGACAGGTTTTGATCAAGTAGTTCCACTTGCATCTCAAACAGATTGCGCTCAAGCTGGTTTTGTTGGGCAGATAATTAAAATTGATAATTCTCCATTTAAAAGGCTGGCTTCACCAGTGAGAGTTCATTCGTTTGATTCCGCATTAAGATTCCAGGAAAGAATTGCGAGAGGGTTGCCCCACTCTTCGTTGCATTTGTCATCGATTAGATCGTTTCATGCTTCTGGAGATTGCAGGAGTATGGTAAGAGATCCTGTTTCCAATGTTATGAGGACTTATTCCCAAATATTGCCATTGGAGGCACAGAAGCTAAATTTGATTTTAAGCTCCACACCCTCATTTATTTCCTCTGCTTCTCGTATGGCTGAAGGGGCTCGGTTGTTGCTTCCTCAAAGGGGTGATAATAATGTAGTTGTAGCTGTTTTTGATGATGATCCTACCAGCATAATATCTTATGCTCTTAGTTCTAAGGAGTATGAGGACTGGGTTGCTGATAAGTTGTATGATAATGATGGAAGCTGGAGTGCCGGTGAAACTCACAAAGAAGGGTCTGCAGTTTCTACCTTTTCAGCCTGGCAGTCATTTGGCTCTCTGGACTTGGATTATATCCACTATGGTAGTTATGGGTCAGAAGATGCTTCATCATCTGTAGGTACCTTGTTTACAGACCCCAAAAAGTCACCGCATCTAACAATTTCTTTTGGCGATGAGTCTTCAAGTGCTGGTGGCAAAGTAAAGTTTTCAGTCACCTGTTATTTTGCGAAGCAGTTTGACTCCCTTAGAAAGAAATGCTGCCCTAGCGGAGTAGATTTTGTGCGTTCCTTGTGCCGCAGTCGGAAGTGGAGTGCACAAGGAGGGAAAAGCAATGTCTTTTTTGCCAAATCATTGGATGAGAGATTTATTATAAAACAAGTTAAAAAGACTGAGTTGGAGTCCTTTGAGGAATTTGCACCAGAATACTTCAAATATTTGACCGATTCCCTTAATTCTCGCAGTCCAACTTGCCTTGCTAAAATTCTTGGTATTTATCAGGTTAGGTCTCTTCTTTGCTTTTGTCTATTATGTCTATGCATGCACTATATGTGGTGGTGGGTGCTGGGGTGAAATATATAAGATCTTACATATTATGACTCTTACTTAATTTGATGGCAGGTCTCTGTAAAATACTTGAAAGGTGGCAAGGAAACAAAAATGGACTTAATGGTAATGGAGAACCTCTTTTTCAGGAGAAGTATCTCAAGGGTCTATGATCTTAAGGGCTCCATGCAAGGTCCCGGTACAATACAGATACCACAGGAACAAACAAGGTACTGCTTGATATGAATCTTTTAGAAAATTTACGTACAGAACCCATTTTTCTTGGAAGCAAGGCAAAGAGAAGCCTAGAGAGAGCTATTTGGAATGACACATCATTTTTGGCGGTAAGTTTTCCTTTTAGCGTCTCATCAATTGAATCCATGCATATGGTTCCATAATTCAACCTGAAGTTCACTTTGTTTTTGTTTCTGTCTCGTATGCCCTGCAGTCTGTTGATGTAATGGACTACTCACTGCTGGTTGGGGTGGATGAGGAGCGGAAGGAGCTGGTATTAGGGATCATTGATTTCATGAGACAATATACATGGGACAAGCATTTGGAGACATGGGTGAAGGCAAGTGGTATCCTTGGTGGTCCGAAGAATGCTTCCCCAACAATTATTTCTCCCAAACAATACAAGAAAAGATTCCGGAAAGCAATGACTAGCTATTTTCTTACAGTACCAGATCAATGGTCTTCATGAACTGCAACAATGCATTCTTTTTCAATCACAAAGCATTAATTCATCAATAACGGCTTACTGATTATAATTGCAGATAATTGAAGAGGAGAGAGAGCTCCCTGCTTACCCCTTTCTTACATTTTTTTTTTCTTTTTTCTTTTGATTGTAGAATGAAATATATAGTTTTTGTGTATAAGTAGCCCAAAGAAAAGGGCTTAATATCTTGAGGGAATAGAAGTTCCTTGTGAAGAGCTCTTTGTACATCTTTTTATCCAATGTGCAAGAGTCACGTCTTCGTAACTTGAGTTTCCTTCACATGAACTGGGTGTGGACAATACGATTCCCTTTTATAACACTTGAATGAAGGTCAGGTTTCCAGTGATGTCGCATCAGAAAGCAAACATTTCTGCGTTAACTTGGATCTGCATGTCATTTTTCTGATCAATTTGCACCATATTCTGAATAGAATTTTCTTATTCATTAGCAGATCGGTACAAAATTTAAAGTTATAACTTAATGTTCATGAACAAGTCATTATTTAGTAAGGATTCTGTTATTTTGCTTATCAACTTGCTGCATTTCGAGTTATGAAATGGTTTTGAGTAATCAGTATAAGTAGCGTAAAAAGGTGAATTCGAAGTTTTTTTTGATATAGTAAGGGGTAAGTTAAAAAAAATAAATAAATAAACACAAATTTTAATACTCTATACAATAAATATAATATATTAGAATGTACGTTTTCCTTATCTATTAACTTATCTCTTATTTTGAATTAAAAGATTTTTTATTGAAAAATTAACTTATCTCTTATTTTGAATTAAAAGATTTTTTATTGAAAAATTAACTTATCTCTTATTTTGAATTAAAAGAATGAAAAATTACTCATTCATGAATGTGATAGAAACAGAGAAAACATTTTTAAAGGGTCAAAAAGTGAGAGGCCCAGTGGCCAAGACTCTGCACTCAACAACTGTGAGGGCAACGGTTTGAGCCCTCGCGACGCATGTAAGAACTTTTTTTTTTGTTTAATTATAGTATATAATTAATTGAATGTATTCTTCTCCTTTTCGAAATGTCAATGGAGTAGATACCCTTCAAATATTTGATAGGAACAAATCTAAATAGTTGCTATATAAGAATTAATATAAACTAATTCTAGTAATTATATGATTATAAATATCAGTTGTAAATTTCATATAATATGAGTTATAATCTGAATATTAATTTCATGTAACTTAGAAAAGAGAAATAAGTGGTCCCAAAAAAATCATAAGTTGTTTTAGCTGTTGGATATAACTTTTGTATAGTGCAGCCATGCCCAGGAGAAAACGGTGGCTTTTCCAATTATGTTTTCAGGAATTAGTTTTTTTTTTTTTTTTTTTGGTAATCAAGGGTTTGTTATTTGAAAAATTATTAGATGCTCCTCGACTACAGTTCCTTTTTCATTCACTTCTTGATTATGTGTACGCTTTAACCGCTCATAAAAATGTATATACACATGTCGCAAATACTTCTCTTGGTATTTATACTCTTTGCTGATTATTCCACCAATTTAAGGCTATGTTTCCGAGACGTATGGGGAAAAATAAGAGTAATCATAATGATAAGAGAAAAAGAAAAAGAAGAGAATGATTTAAGCCAGCATTTTTGGTTAATTCATTTTACTGTAGCATGTTATTGCATCAGTCATTTAACATGGCAACAACTTTGATCAAACGCAGGCACAAGCATCATTCATATTTTTTAGTTGATTTCGAGCCCTGTTTAAGTCCGGAGGAAATTTACTTCAAAGTTAAAGAAATAAATCCACCTAGCATTAGCTATTGACGTTTTTTTGTTTTTTTCCTTCCAGAAGAACAGCTCTCTTCAAAGAGAGAATAGTTTATTCTCCTCGTTCAAGAGAAACTTCTTTGTAAACCAAGATCACCAAATCCATTCCATTTTAAATAGACACCAAGCATTTCTTTTCAAATAAAGCATTTACATAATTGACTACAGAGCTTGCATATAGGGCAGAATCCCAGTTGTTATTGCAAATAGGAAAAATCCCATTTACACAACAAAGCATTTTTCCCCTTTTAAAGCCAGAGATCAACTTCTCTTCATGAAATTCAATTTAGGCGTATGCATAGTTCTGCTTTTGCCATGCAAATTCAGTTTTGATTCCAATTTTAAGACACATTGATCTGCTGAAATTGAATGAAAAGACAAGTATATATGTATATATAGTAGTTATCTGGTCAAAGATTTTAAAGTGCGGGAAAGTCCAAGAAAACTTTAAAATCGTGCGGTTTTAAAGCATTATGAAATTAACATTATAAAACCGCAAGGTTGTAAAGCTTTCCCGCACTTTCAAATCTTGAATTGAAAAATTTACACACAAACATATATGTATGTATGTGTATGTGTGTGTGTGTATGTGTGTGTGCGCATGCGCGTGTATATGTATATATATATATGTATAGATATACATATATATACATACACACACATATATACACATATATATATATATATATATATATATATATATATATATATATGTATATATATAAGTCATTTTCTTATACGAACACCCTTTTTTTTTTTCTTCATGCGAATATTTTTTTAAGCCGTAGCATTTAAGAGAGTTAATTTTTTACTCTCTTAAACTGCACCTCTTAAACTGTACAGTTTAAGCGTGTGTTCGTATTAAAAAATATGCGGACGTCGGCACCTAAGAGTGATTAAGCAAATGATTATTACAAAAGTTATTGCATAAAATCTCTGTAGCTATAGCGAATGATTATTACAAAAGTCTGCTGCATAAAATCTCTAGCAGGTCTGCAGGGATACATATATGTATATATCTCTAGCTAACTCTCAGCTCTTAAAAAATTTCTTTGATCAAACATCACATTGCTTCCTCAATATTTGTTCTATGTACATGAACATGAACAGATACAACAAAATCAGAAATCTGCAGGCTGGAGTGCATATAGACTAGAGGCTAGAGATGTGACCACAACAAATCATCTTCCTTCTTCTTTGTTTTATTTGTTAGAAATGCTACGCAGCAACTGTTATTTGGTTTCCTCCTTCACTGATGGGCATGAAACTCACACGCTTCTGCAATCATTTCACGAACAGAAACAAGATAAAATATTGATCAGATATATTTTTTTTTTCCCCAGACTAACAAGGATAAATTATCAGACTGGAAACAACAACAGTACAATTAATTATTACTGTCTCTAGAATTAATTTTTCTTCCTCCGATGACTTCGTGTTTACAACAATTAATTAATGGTTTTGGAACTGGTGATATAGGATACTACACCGAACTTTGACATTTGTTTTTGTTAGCAACCACAATATGTAGTCAAAAATATTCGCGCATGTTTGAAAGAAGACAACAATTTCTTGGAAAAGGAAAATTGCATATACCTCAATACAACAAATAGTTAAAAGAAAAGGCATCATTAATGTATGATGTAACGTAAGTAAAAAAAAAAAAAAAACACTCTTATGTAATTCATTGCTTGCCCAAATATAAGCTCTATTAAAGACTCTGTTCATCTTTAATCTGTCTCTCAACTCCTTTGTCTTCTTACCGTAATTCTAAACTAACTTTCTTCCTATTGCATGTGATCAGAGGCACCTGGGAAGAAATCTTAACAAGCTATGGTAGTTGAGATTGAACTTTTAGAATAAGCCACATGGTAGTTTAGATTTATCCATGCAGAATAACTCATTAGAGCCGTAAATCAGCTTTATTCCTTTCTTTTCTTTTCTTCTTTGAAATCGTGAATCAGCTTTGATTAGAAGTAATAATTCGTGGAGTTTGAAAGGTTGTGAATGGGAAACTTAATAAAAAGAAAGTAGCTTAAGTTCGATTGCTGAGACTACTTTACTAGATGACTCAGCTTATTTGCTTGGACATACTGCGGACGAGAGATTAAATGCAATTAATACTCAAGCCACTAATTTATTAAATTTTGGATTCGATGTTCAATGTTATTAGAAAGAGCTCGATTGAAATTCGAGAACAATTAATGCGTTCGACTTAATACAAGAGGAAAATAATGGAAGAATCTTTACTGATTAATTAATCGATGTTTGATTAGGTCCTCAACTTAAAACCGATCTTCCCCAACTACATGTTGTCACATAATTTAAGTCAATACTGTTGGTCTTCCGATCCTTGAGTGTTAGGTCCACCTACTTAGCAAAAATGTCTCCTAATCTCTCGTAAACTAATTTAATTTCCCACATCCCAAAACTAACACACTTTAATAAACAAACAAACAAAGAGTTAATTATTAATTAATCAAAATGTCAACCCCAAATGTACGTTCTCTTATTTTTGACGTATATAACCTTCGCTCGTTATTACCCTCAAAAAGTGAACCAAAAACAAATAAATAAATATATAATACCGAAAATTAAGAACAAACATATGGCATGAAAATAGGATCAATGCCTAAGGAAAGGAAAATTAAACATACCTCACGTGCCTTGAATCCTTGCTTTCCACCATTATTATTATTATTATTATTATTGTTGTTGTTGTTGTTGTTGTTGTTGTTGTTGTTCCAATGCATTTGTTTGGCCATGCAAAGCTCCCTAATCTTCTCAGCAATCTCAGCATCATTGTTACTCTCTCTCAACAACTTTTCAACTTCTGCTTTGGGAAGCTTCAGCTTCAACGTCATTGCTCCGTCCGCGGGCAAGCTGCTGCTTACGGGTTTCAGGATGGAAAGATCAGACACCGATCTCCGAGACAGCTTGAGGCTCTCGAGCCTGTCTTTGGCACTCATGTTAATCCCCGACCGAGCCCTCCTCGGAACTAACTCTTTTCTCGCAACATCAGGCAACTCTACCAAGAAGTAAAGCCTCTTTGCCTCCAAGTTTTGCTCCGCCCCCAATGGCTTTGCCCGTATCCCATAGTGCTTCACTGCTTCTGATTCTAGCAACACGTGCCCCGGATAATCCTTCACTACTTCCCCAGCTTTCACCGGCGTCTTTATCTTGAATGTCTCCCCCGTTATCTTCATAACCTTTGTGGTCTTTCTGTTTTTGCCCCCCAGCCCCATGCTGTTCCCCATTTTTAACTTTTGGCTTCTGCAATAAGCGCTTTTAGGTTACGGTGGGGTATCTTATCTAGCTCTGGCTGGCGCTTACAGAAACAAATTAATTACAAAGTGAAGGTCGTTATATATAGTTGATGTGAAAGGGGTCATTGGTCAATAAAGAAGGCAAATTTTGAAATTGGCATATGTTTGACAAAGGGCTACGAATAATAGTAATAAAAGTACGTACGCTTTCGCTATCAATATTCTAATTAATAACTAAAATTGTTATTTTACTTCGTTTTTTTAATCTGAAAATTCCTGCAGCTTGCTTAGAATTATGCAACTTAACAATCGCGTTCACATTCCAATATATTGCGTCATTGCAATTCTAAGCATTACAACTCCGTAATGAGGGGAATTAAGGAATTCGTGATGATTAGATTACATAATCATTTTCAATTTTTAGTTAATGCACAGTGATATTGTTTATGGAATCACCTTCAAATATGTTCTTTTTCTGGTGTGAGCATTCGGCCGGTTTGTCCATAATTCGATGAAAAATTATATAAGCACGTCCTAACTTTGAGATTTATCATACGTGAAAAGTAAAACTTATAACCTTAAGCAGCAAATTGTGACATCGTTAATTAGATGTGGAAGTAGGGACAAGTTAATTTTTATGTTGTGACTACATTTTGTATCGAAGGAGCTGATATTTGACGAGTCGTATATTCCCAATTAATTAAATGCACCGTTCACAGAGATTAACCACCGCGTATTTGATATTCAACAGGAAGGACAAATTTCTTAATCTTAATTACTTACCCCGTGACATCTGGGGGAAAATGGTTACATAAATAATTCAATTTGATTATCTTATTAATTTAACAAAGGTTAACGGCAATCACGGGGCCTCCTGTTGAGATTCTATTGAAAATTTGACAAAGCTAGGATGTGAAATTTGACTTGAGTGTTGCATTCTGGAATTATTTTCGACGCACCAAGTCGTCAACCCTCTTTTTTTGTTTTTTTTTTTAAATATTCTTTCACAATTCCTGTAACAATATAATAACATACAAGCTTCCTAAAATTCTCCATGTTCAAATTTGATGGCACAACTGATATTTTTTTGAAAAAAGAAGATTTTTTTTTACGTACCTTTGAATTTGAATTTGAATGGTAAAATTAGTCCAAATTGATAGTCTGCTCAATAATCGACTTGTAAGGGTTGATTTTTCTACAGTTCTGGCCCGAGACTCAAATCCACGTATTAAATAACCAACTTAATTATAAACTATTGTTTTAAAAAAATGTATTTTAGTTGAATAGAACCTTCGGTAGATTCCAATATTATCTTGTGAAATTATAAAAACAGAAATGAACGGGCGAAGACAGAAAGAGTAATTTATATGCAGTTTATTGCTAGTTATTTTATTTTATTCCTTATTTTAATAACAACTTTGCTAACGGTTCTATTTTCAATTCCTAGACTCCAAATTCACTATCATCATTGTTTTAAAGTTAAAAAGAGTATTTCTCCTCTATAATCATTTCGTCTTATTGTCATGTTTTATCCATGCAAGTTTTATTAGTTTCGATATCTACCAAGCTACCAATTCAACAAATTAGGCAAATGAGATAATGTCTCCGGAAAAGAAATTGATTTCCACATTTATTAATTTTCAGAATGATCATTAATTTCCTGAGTAGCAGCAGCATGGCAAATGTGAGAAAACTGTGAAAATACATTTCAAGATTCAAGAGTCCATGTAACAAATTAAAAGGTCGTTTCCAAAAGGAGAATAACAAAGAATTGCTTACAACACGTGGACAATAGAAATCAAACTAAGTACCGTCAAAATTCAAAAGCTTAATATACAACCACAGTGCAAAATAACTATACCTACGTACTTGAATCCACCTCGTCCTCATCAAATTTGACGGTCTTATTTTCTCTATTCAACCATATAAAATTATGAAAATTTGACTGGACAACCAATTGATTACAATTCTATTTACTGCTAAATAGAGTAAACTTTCGTTTGTTAACTTTTAATGGAACCTCTATTGTTGATTTTCTGTTTTAATTTTGTTCAATGTTCACATATAATCATGCCAAAGCAGTATGGAGAAAAGAGGGCATAAATATCTATACATTAAACAAATAAAAGGACTCTTATCCTACTACTTTTTGCAGCTCACTTTCTGCTGTTAACTTCTGGGAAAACAACGTAAAGGCTTAAGTTCGTACTTTCTCTAAAAAGAGAACCTTCCCATTTTTATAGAACAAGTCAATGAAACAATGCTTGAACAAAGCTTCAAGATCGGCTAAGAACAAACAAATGAACAAAACATATAGGGCTTCAGTTGCGTTTTCAGCCGGCCAATCGTTTCACAAACATTCACTATTTTATGATATCATCACTTGGAATAGATTATCAAGAGCCGGAAAAAAAAATCTACATTGAATCCCGGATGCATTTTTATTTTTTTTCTATTTCTAAGGGTAGTTTGTTCCGAAATAAACAAATCAATTCCATGAATATATTTTCTTTAATTCTCATTTCATATACTAATTCACAGAATTGTGCCGCCCTTCTAGTAGCTGAGCATTATGCTTTTGCGAACCAGCACTCTGCAGCGATGATATGAACAAGTACTCTCTCTCTTGTAGAAATTTTATATTTTAAGTCGCTACTAATATCTATTATTTGCAGTTTAATCGAAACTTATGCATAGCAAATGCTTTCCAATCAAACCAAAAGATCATAAGGGTGAAAAACAATGTTAAAAGTTGAATTTTATAACAACCATGTCAAATGGACTTTTTACACACTCATTAGATGATGGAAATAAATACAAAGGAGCAATGAGAACAGTTTTTTTAGCTCATGCCCATTTCAGCAGTTTTGGTGAACAAGTAATTGGAATTAAAAAAGAAAAAAAGAAAAGAAAAAGGAATGAGGAATAAAATTTTCTGGTACAACTACTACACCTGTTGAAGCTGCGGCAATCTGCGAAGATGCTCCAACAGTGAGGTAGCCTTCCGCTTGGCCCTCTCTGTCCCACTCTTAGTAAGTTCTGTCAAGGGTATTACAGCACCAAGCCTGCTTATACAGGCAAGATTCTCAGTGTCCCTCTTGCACAAGGAAAGTAAAATGGCAGCCGCATTCTCTTTGTTACGTGGCAGACCTGTTCTCAGAAGATCTATTAGAACAGGTATCGTGCTGGCTTTGAGTATAGCGATCTTAGCCTCTGGGTTACTAGCCAGAACTGAAAGTATGGTCAGAGCCTCATCAACCATACAATTCCTTGAATCTGTAAGCATATTCAATAATGCTGAGATAATCCCGGCTCTTACAGCCCTCCCCTTGTTTCCCATATAAATGCACAAATTGAACAATGCTGTTGCTGCATCTTTCCTTCCTCTGGTGCTTCCGTTTTGGAGTAAATCTACCAAAGCTGGTATCGCACCAGATGCGCCAATTATTATTTTGTTCTCATCCAGAAGGGACAAGCTAAAGAGTGTTGCCGCTGCATTCTCTCTAGCTTCCATGCTTCCGGCTCTAAGGATTTGAACTATAGAAGGAATGGCTCCTGCAAGCATTATGAGTCCCTTGTTATTTTCATATATAGAGAGGTTAAGAATGGCTGTCACTGCATGTTCTTGGGTCATCGCATCATCTGTTGTTAAAAGGTTAACCAGAACAGGTATTGCTCCTGCTTCTGCAATTATAATTCTGTTATCAGTACTTCTTTTGGAAAGGGATCTAATTTCGGCCACAGCAGCTCTACGCTCCTCAACGGAGCGGCTTGAGAGTTTGCGGACCAGTGCCTCAATGGCTACCACA
>JASUUI010000331.1:0-23315 GCA_030444775.1 Atalantia buxifolia | reverse complement strand
GCAGCAGCGGCCATGGCCCCAACATCTTTCTTTGCATTATTTGCATCCATGGCTTGCTGCCTGAGTAAACCAAGTTGACCCAGTTGGTTTGCTTTGAGAAACGACAGTTCATCTTCATAGTCTTCTTCATCATCATCAAAATAATCATTGTCGTCCTCAGAGATGAATGTGGGGAACTTCTGCTGGTTTTTGAGGGCTCAAAGCCCTTCATCAAACCCTGCTTTTGGCCTTTGTTGTTGTTCTTGTCATCTTTGATGCAGCTGTTACTTTGATTCTGGTTTTGGTTGGATTTCTGAGACCAAAGCTCAGCATGCTTCCCTGCTCTAACCAGTTTCTTGATCAATGTTGCAGAATCAACACTTCCTGAAACTGTCACTTTCTGCTGCTCTGCATCTATATTTACTTGGTAAACTCCTGTAACAAAGGAGACAAATACAAATGCAAATAAATTAGACATGCATAAAGACAAATTATTAAGACTTGTGTTTAGGACATTTCTCAAACCTTTTGTCTTATTACCTCTAGTGAGTGAAGAACAAGAAGCAGATCATTAATTTCTGGGTTATCACTTATCAAGACTTCCGAAGGTGCCAGTAATCGTTACGAATTAAGGTTAAAAATTGGTCAAACCAGACCATCAATGAATTTCATCATACTTCGCATAAATAATTCACAAAGAGAAATCGTCTTTCTTGTTATCTAAATCCTAGAGAGCTGAGATGATTCAAGGCAATAGTGGCAGGAAAAGATGGCAGAACTACACAACCAGTAGTAAGCCATGGTTATGAAAGTACAGCAACCAACTTGGGAAACACACCTCCCTAAGGTCAAGGTAAAAGTGCTAGGTTCAGTTAATAGGTATTTTTCTATCATGCAGAACCATATTTCCTTGTAATTTTTCATACATTTTCTCAGTAACCAAACACCACTGCTGAAAAGTAATTATACTAAATACCAAAAGCAGGCAAAACATTCCACAAATAAGTCTCGCACAAAGAACAAAAGTGTAACACTTGTTTAGAAGGAAAAAAAAAAAAAGGTGATAAGAAAGCGAGCACCTTCAATTCTCTGAAGCAATTTCTTGACTTTCTGCTTACAGCCATCACAGTGGATGTTCACTTTGAGGACGCAGGTCTGCAGACAAAGCAAGCAACAAAAACAAGAAGAAAGATTCTTGAGGAAAAGACGTTATCCACTTTGCTAGGGCAAAAAGAAATACAATAAAGAAGAAGAGACTTTAAAAAATAAATAAACAAGATAAAAGAGAATGTGGTTAGGAGAGAAAGACCTGGATCTTGAGAAGCTTAAAGTCTTCTTCTTTAGTCATTTCTTCACTTAAGGGTGCTAGCTGTTTGTACTGTGAATGAAAGCCTACAAAGCAAAATAAAGAAAAGGTGAAAAGCACTCACCTAAGCTAGTGGGGTTTGTTAGTTCTAAAACAATAGAAAATAGATTCTACTTGCTTTACTTTGGCTGTAGTCTCTTCTTGTAGTTGTTACTCAAAAGCAAACAAAAGAAAATGCACATGGGCTTTGGTGCTTCAAAGATAAAACTTATATGACATTAGCAGCAGAAGCAAAGAGGGACAAAAGTTATGAGAGAAATGAGAGTTGGAAGAAGGATATATATAATAAGTAAAGTAAAGAAGGGGAGAGAGAGAGAGAGAGAGAGAGAGAGAGTAAAATGGTGGCAGCTAGTGGCTAACTGATATATACTGAAATGATGTGATTTAACTTTAAATACTGAGCGGAAAAACGATAAAAGAAGAACAGCGACTTGACAGGCCGACTTCTATCCCTGTCCCTGCTGATTTGCTTGTCACGGTTAAGTAAGTAAAAGCGTTTTTCTTTTTTTTTTTTTTGCTGTTTTTTCACTTCTTGAAATCGAGAAAAAGTTGATTAATGTGTTTGAGCTTTGTTTGCGAGCACTGCATTGGTTGTTTCAAACTTGGAACTTATATCTTTTGATTTAGTCAGTTTATTGATTCTTGAGCCCAACGGGCTTCTCTCACTGAGTCTTAATTCTTCGCTCCAACATATTGTTTGATTGGGATCATAACATTTACTTTCCTCTGGGCAGTTCGTTGGACACCAATCCATACTGGGTTTAATTTTTATTTTTTGAAAGTCCATTGGTTCAATTGGATAAAAATTCTCTCTTCATATGAACTCTCGTGATTTTTTTTTAATTTTATAATACGTGTCTTTAAATAATAATATATAGATATAATTTAATTTTTTTTATTTTTTTTATTTATTAACTACTAATTACTCATATGTATTTTTATTGAAGAGAAATCAGATCATGAATCCTAATCCAATTTAATTATAAACATCATAAAGCCACAAATAATTGTACAAATAAATAATGTTGCATAAATTGATATGAAAAATATAATAAAATTAGTCATTTGGGTTTTATCATATCTTTTTATTCAACCAATAATAATATGCCACATCTATTTGTATAACATTTCTTGTACAAAATTATTTTGTCGATGCATCAATAATATATCAAACACGGAAAGATGATTTGGTGAGTACTAGTTCCCACACTTGCACACATCGTAAAATTTTTTGATATTTAGTCATTAGCACTGAAGTTATATATTAACTAAATAATATCATGACAAGAACCACCATCCATTAAATCTGACTCGTTGAATATGTTTAATTGATTAGAAGATACTGGAAACGTCCGGTCAAATATTCAGATTTCCCCAATCCTATGTTAATACGAAGTACTGATGAAGTCCAATTGATCACTTATAAGTAATCTAATTACAACCTACAAGTAACTTAAAACATTTCCTGCGAGTGATTCAAACGTGACGATGACAAAAAAAAAAAAAAATTGTAAAAGTAATCAAATAATGACTTTTAAGTATTATACGGTTGAACATAAATGTATCATCAAATTTCTCTTTTTATAGAATTAATCCAATAGTTTCTCCTTTAAGAGAAAATCTTGACAATTACATTGAAATCCGTTCAATGAAATCGTGACAATTACCTTAAAATTCATTTTCTCTCACTTTATAATTGATTAATATAAAAAAATAAATGTAAAATGATATGATGTGTTTGCCTCGTATAAAAATTAAAAAGAAGAAAGAAGATGATATAAAAAAAATTTCACAATTCAAATTTGCGAAATCATGTCTAGGGATGGCAAAAATCTCCACAGAGACGGGTATTCGCAGGGATTTTCTCCATTCGGGAAGGGTACGAGAATAACTTTATACTCTATTTCTTATTCTAAAGAACGAGAAATTTTTTTTATCAAGTTTCTTATTCAGGGAAGAGACGGAGATGAGGAAGGAAGAGACGGGGATGAGGTGGAATCCCCATCCCCTCATTATTTCCCTATTTTAATTTTTAATTTTATTTAAAAAAAATTACTAGTAAATAAATAATAAAATTATAAATTATATTATAAAATTATAAATTTTGGTAACAATAACAAATATCAAAATATTTATATTATTAAACTTTTAGGTCTAGTTAACTAATTAAAGTCTTAAATTTTTATTTAGGACATTAAAAAGTCCATGTAGATTCTATTGGCCTAAAAATTTTGTTTTAATTTTAATTTTATTTTATTAAAAATATTAATTAAGTATCTACATTTATTTCATTTATTTTATTAAAGTAAATTCTTTTTTTTTATAGTAGGATTATGAAGATCGATAAAGATAAATATTTTGATAAATTGTACTTTGCATATGACTTTTGTAATGCATCAATTTTAATGTAAGATATATTTCAAACTTTATTTTATTTGAAATTTTTATTTTAATATAATTAACTCAAAATTAAAAATAAAAAATTATATTAATTATTTTAAATTGGAGACTAGGATCCTCTATTATTATTCTAGAAAGATAAGAATTTCAAATAATTTTAAAAAAACAAAACATATACAGAATATCAAAAATAAATTTGTAGAGATCGGTCATCTTCCCTCTTTTTCCGTTGCCATCCCTACCTACAAGCAACTTGAACATTTCGTGCGAGTGATTCAAACGTGACGATGACCAAAAAAATTGTAAAAGTAATCAAATAATGACTTTTAAGTATTATACGGTTGACATAAATGTATCATCAAATTTCTCTTTTTATAGAATTAATCCAATAGTTTCTCCTTTAAGAGAAAATCTTGGCAATTTACAAATCATGTCATGTCATGACAAACTATTTAAAATTTAAGAGAAAATCATGTCAGCCTCGAAAATTTGCTTTAAATCACAAATTTTAAACGCATTGGATGGAGGCCGATCAAATAACCCGTCAATTAATAAAAGTAATCACGTGGGCCTGCCCAGTTAAGACCATTTTACTAAGTTGAGCTTCTCGTGATAAATTAATGGTCATGATAAATTGCTAATAACGTAACGTAACACGATATTATTATTATATCACATACCTGACGATATCCCCGTGACTCGTGGGTCCACTGGTGCGCGCACGACAATTCGGGTCTCAGTTACGAGGAAAAGTTTTTCATCCCTGGTAGTCATTTTTCATTTACACCCTTCGAATTAGTATTATTCCTTCGTGGTCCCTCATTATTTCATTTTCTGCCCATCCATTCAATACCTTATCGGTTTATATCCCCATGAGAGTACAAACATGCATCGAGGATTTTGATTTTGATTTTTTGATTTGGAGTTTGGAGACCATGTTTGATGGTCCACTAAAAGCAAAATTAGAGTTAAAATTTTTTTCATTCGCTTGTAATCAGTTTCTCATTTACTCCTCACTCTAGTAATTCTTATAATTAACTTTGTAAATTCATAACCTCTAAGGTCTGATTAAGTGGTATTTAAGTAGTTTTATTGATTGATCAATTGAATTTGATTTTTGAGAGAAGTAAGAGAATAAAAAAATTAAAAAGTTTACTTTATCCACCCCTCAACTTAAACAAAAAAAAAAATTTATAAATCTACAATTTTTAAAATAGATTATTATATATATTTTTAATATGAACTTTTTATCTCTCAGGTGACATCTCCAGTAAATATTTTTTTAAGTATAAAAATGAGTTAGAGAAAGCTAAAATTCAAATGTTTTATATTTAGAAAATTAGTGATCCATTCATAAGCGATTAGTTTTTAAAGGCGTTTTAATAACGTCTTAAATTTTATAAACAAACCAAAAAATGGACACGTAGTTCATTTATTGAAAATTCTAAAATCCTTACCAAAACAATCACTTATTTCCAATAAATGCTTCTTGCAAAAGCTGCTTTTCGCCAAGAATTTGGACATTTGATACTCTGCGCAGATGTTTGCCTATGTCTATTGTATGCATGGCCCATAAAAGATTCGTATTGGGTTGTGCACTTTGCTCATCTCAACTACTCGGTATTGATGAAGATGGAGGTCCACCGGCCAGAGTCAAAAACATCCTTGCCATAAAATTAAACCAAACTTAAAGGACTCAACCATGCAAAGGAGAGAAAATTCAACAAATTCTTAAACAAACTTCACCATTCTTGATGATTCTGAAAAGTCTGCAAGCTGAATGTGAGATTGAACTAGAAAAGACCAAAAGCAAAGGAGGAAAAGTCCACTTTTTAAACACTTCCTTTTGTTCACAATTCCCAAACAAAACTTGCATGGGGGATTGTTGTTTCTTGTTTCGTTGCTTGCTTGCTTTTTTGAGTTTTGGTCCTCGTGTATTGAGGCTTAGTCTTTGTTTATTATTTTTTCAGAAGCCAGGAGCCAGAGGCAGGCAAAAGCAAACATCACGCAATCACACAAATGCTCCAACCCAAAAAAAAAAAAAAAAAAAAAAGGCCCTACTGGGGTTTTAATATGTAGCCTGTGTTGGCTGTGTTAGGTTCCATCATTACTTGCTCCCTAATGCCTGCAACAATCTACATGCTGTCCGAAGCAATATTACTGAAAAAATAATAAAGAAAAGCCCTTTTAAATTCTCTTCTCTATCTCTTCATTAATTACTCCCCTCACCTTTGCTTCTGAATCAAGTCTCTCTGATTTCTTGGGCTCACATAATTATTGCTTTAACTGCCACTGACCTTTTGAGAAACCCGTGTGATACTATCCTGAGGAGGTGCGGAGTTTAAGGTGTTTTATGTCGTGGAAAAAATATGGATTTAAAAACTAAACTATTAATAAGTTAATATTAAAAAAACTAGTGGATTGCACAAGAATCCTCTATTCCGTTGCAGGATAGTGTATTAATGAACGGTACAATAAAATCTTGTACTCTGTTACACGATAGAATATTAATGGCTGTCCGTGTTAAGGAGTTCGAACTTAGATCAGTTTCTCATAAGTTTTCTTTATCTTTTTGGGTGTTCTCTCCAAAAGAGAGGTTCTTATGAGGAAAACTAAAAGAGGGTATGATACAATCGTAATGTGAAATATCAAGATCTTCATCAAGGTATGTCATGGGTTCCACATGTTTTGGATCCCATGCGATGGAGTCATGATAAATGATGTACACTCTTTTATCTGGGTCCCATCTTTGATCTTCTTTGGATTCTGATATCGTCACCCAAAAACACAGTAGTTGCCTTATTGGCCTCTGGACTGTGATATGTAAGTAGTGTCATCAGAAGGCGTTCTGCTTACCACTTTTGTGCACAAAATGTCAAAATGCTTCAGTTTTTAGTGTTTTATATAGGATAAATGAATAAGGTAATAGGAAAAAATCATCACTCAGTCTAATTCCAGCGATTTACTCAGTCTAATTCCAGCAACTTATTCATTGCCCATTTACAATATAATCTGATATTAAAATAATAAGACAAACTAAAGTTAGAAAGTCCACAATAGATGATATATGCGGTACAAATATAATGACTTCCACATGTTATATGTCATTTTAAGTAGGTGCTATAAAACAAGGAAAACCTATGGGCATAAAAGAGAGAGGACAGAAGAAAAAGGGTAGCTTTTGACCGAGGAGCATGAAGGTTTTAAGAAACCTGCTGTGAAGAGCAACAGCTACTCTACTACGACTTGCATGGTCTTGGAACAAAGTGCACTTTATAATTGCATGCCAAACTTTACCATCTTTGAGAATATATAATATGGACCTTACTACGTTACAGACGCTGTATGTAACGCAGCAAATGGGGGCATCCACGCGTTGCAAGAGAGTGAAAAAGTTTTGGAACTTAGCTGATGCAAGGCCAATTTGCACTGAGCTGTTACGTACAGAGTCTGTAACGTAGCCTTGTCCATATAATATATGACAATTTGTTAGATGCCAAGGACATGGTCTACTCTGCCTTTGTAACGTTAATTAATTAATTATTTGATCCAAGCGTAGCCCCACTATCTATTGATGTCCAATGATGGTCTCTGTTGGTAAGATTTTTGAAATTCTTAGGGAACTGTAACTTTTGCGAGGTAGGGTGCTAAACTGTTAGAAAGTAAAAATTATTTGGTTGGTTGAAGACTTGCAAAACTTAGGAAAAATGTGTAGAAGAAATTATCCAATCCCAACTCCCGAATGAATAAATGATCGGTATTTTGCATGGTAGAAGTTGACGTCTATGAACTACTTTTAACCCACTACAGCCTAAAGGCTATAGAGGCAGCAAAAGAATGAAGCATAAAAGAAATGGGCTTTTGTGGCAGACAACCAGTTAATAGAGAGAGGGTTGTGGGTCTGGGGGTCGGGCTATGCATCAGGGCTTGTTGGCATAAATAGCAAATGATTCTAAATACACCCCGACCAGTAGGTGACAAATTGTCAGAGATCTTTCTAACAAGGCTCGGTCATTTGGAGCGTTATATTAATTTCGCATCGGTTCAGATCCAAGGCAATTTTTGAGATATCTTGCGGGTTTAAGATAAATGATTGTGGGCCGAGCCTAAATTTCGAAATGATTCAACACTGAGCATTAAAATGGTTTGGGCCAAGTTGGAAACTTCAGCGCAAATCCAATAGTGTAAGATCTTTTCATACTCTTAACTTTTTTTACGGTGCGTTTGGAATTGAAATTGGATGATTATAATTTTTAAAGATGAATATTAAAGTATTTGGTAAATATTAGCTGCTGTAACTTGAAAGTTATGTTATTATAAATTTTTACTTGTATAATAGAAAATCTATTATATTTTTAATAATTTTATTAAAATTATTATTTAAAATTATTATTTATTACATATTATTAATGTTTATTTCATAATAATAATTTTTTTTTTTGAGTAGCTGTAGTTTAAAAGTTCTGACGGTACTTTAATCCCAAATGAACTCTTAATTCAGTGAAAAAAAGGCTAAGAGAGAGAGAGAAAGCGAGAGAGCGTAATTTGGGTGCTTTTTGAAAAGTGAATGTTTAAATTGTAGGCTAAAAAGCGTCATTAGAGGCTTTGTAAATGCTTTGAAAGTTGGTGGTTGCTCATTATGATCGACCAATTACTGAAGGTCTTTGATGCTCTTTTATCGCTTTTGAAAAGACGGTATAACTTATCAAGTTGATGAACAATATCTTTTGTGTTGTAGTAAAGCCACATTATCAAAATATCCCTAGCTTCACCGAAAAACAATTAATTTTTTTGTATTATTAAGATATGAAATTACACAAGTTGAGCCTTTCTTAATTGTGATCGATCGGATCACACCTTTTTTTTACGTAAGTACATTAATATCAACGTGCAGATAGTAATTTAAATAAAATATAAATGAATATATATAAATCTTAACAAACAAACATGTTGTATATAGATGCTAAAATACATGGCATGCCAAGAAATCATTCAATGATTAATTTTAGGTAACTTCTTATTAGAAAGGAATTCTAACTCCTACGACTTTATGGTTACCAATATAGGAAGAACAAGACTGTTGAACATGGCATTATCTTCTGTGTATGTACGATTATTATCGTGGTCTATATATTTACAACACAAATGGAACATTTTACGTGAATTTGATACTTAATTTCTTTCAACAATTTATGAATGCATGACTCCTGATTATCTATCAAGCTAACAAGCTTATGTTAATGCCTTTCCTTAATGTTGGATTAGCAGGCCCTTAACTAATGCACATTAATTGACAAGACTTTTAAGACAAAAGCATTGACAAATGAAACCACTTCTTGGTTAACTTGAGCTTCACTTTGGGGAGAATATATTTGTCTTCCTTTTCCAACGGGACCAATTAGAGCATCGTTGGCCTTTGTTCCTTTTCCCCTTTTTATTAGAATTTCCTAAGAGCCGACCAATTAGTAAAAACGAGTCTTTGTCTCTTTGCTGGAATCGCTCTAAAAAATTTAAAGCTTTAATTATTTATTTTTCTCCTTAATTCCCTTTTATATATTCTGATTTTTCTTTCCATAGAATATTAAATGTGTTCCAAAGTTTCCGTTTAATCTCCAATTTTTTTTTTAATTTTGTTGTACACAAGATCATTACGATATTTCATTAAATATTCTGATTGATTTTTGAATCGATTATACAAATAGAACTTCTTCATAGCTTGTACATTAATCTCTTAAAATATTCTTGAACCCTTATTCTTATCATCGTAAGTGAAAGGACTCTCACACTAGAACAAAGGTCCTTTAATCTCCACTTTATTCACCGCAAACACTTATCTTGTGTAAGCACTTTGTGAGGACTTTAGTAAAAACACGTTTTCCATTAGATTATGTTTAAAATTTTGAGTCAAAGGGAATCTATGAACTTAGAACCATACTTCTTTTATTTTGCTATTCTTCTAAGCTTGTAATGAAAGTGAACGATGGGGTGATGTAATAAAAAAATAGTTAAGCTTTGGAGATACGAGGATTTATAGTATTTTCTTGAAGAATGACCTATCATATACTATATTATTTAAAAAAATTTAAATTAAATTTTAGTTGAGTAGTATTATTGAGATATTTAAAGGTGCATCGATAGAAAATTAGTATCTCAGATGGTCAGCTACCAAAGCAACAGTTGTCTTCATTGATTTTTACATATATATATATTTATTTTAATCCAACACCCTTTCTGGGGACGACACGAGAGACGACGATCATTAAATTAGCTTCAAGGGTGTCATAATTCGAAGCATTTCCATCATCGTTGTGTTAATTAACAAAACCTTTTCTCTATGCATATATATCTTGTGGACACGTGCCGATATAGCTAGACAGAGATTAATTGAAGACAGAACCATAACCACGTGTCAGAAGCGCATGCCTACGGCCTAGCCCCGGGCCTTCTTGTAGTAACAACCAAATGATCTCTTAAGATTAACAAGGTGTTGCGGCACTTTCAGACAGAGACATTGCCTGATTGTCGTCTCTTGATTAATGATTACTCTCAGGAAAATTTTAGTACAGGCTCGCTATCTGGAAATCAATCTGAGGTTTGTTTCTGCAAAGAGATGAGGTTCCGAGCTTGATAGTTCTGAAATAATAATTAATTACAAGTTCCGATAACAAACACTATTCATTTCTGCTATTGTGGCTGCTTCTTTTACCACTAGTATTGGTTTAGCAAATCATACATTAAAGTTGCTAATATTTCAATTTTTTTCTTTTAGTACCCAGAAGATTCTCGATCGTTATGTTCATCCCATTATTCTAAGTTGGGTTTCAAAGCTATACTTATTGGATTTTAAGTTTGTGTTGGACGTTTAAGGTTTGCTGTTGTGAAGAGTTCTAGGATTTTAAAAATTTGTGTTCACTTTTCAAGTTTTCTGCTGTTGTATATAATCTCATACATATGTTTAATATATGCATACGTACAATTAGTAGTTGTGGGTTTATATGACTTAAGGCATATGGTTTTTAAACTATGCTCCATACATTTTGGAGCAGTTATTAGTTTATAATTTATGAGGATGGAATTTTTTAACTTAAATTTTTTGCTTAAGACTATGACCCAACTTTTCATTTATTGCATCAATTCAATTTAATTATTAAAAAACAAAAATAAGTGGGAATGTACGTGGGATATTAAAATTCCAAGCAGGTGGCCACTGGCCCATTGGCCACCAATACACGTTTAACGCGGATTTATCAAATTAGACGTTCATTTTTTTATTCAACTATCGACATCACGGGAAATCATATATGCGCCGACCTTCATCATCTACAAAGAGGGTGAGATATGTATGATCCGCTAAAGGCGGAATAATTAAAATATGATTGTAATATAAAAAGAGAAAATGTAAAGAATCAATTACCAATCTTGTTTATTTTTAATTACTTATTGGCTTTATTAATAAGGAATATAAAATTTTATGATAAGTTTCTTAGTTCTTACCAATGTGTTCTCTTTATGGCAGGTACTGGTGCCCGCATGTAATCTCATCCTCATGACTCGATAATAAAATACAAATAAAAGATCACACCTAACCAGATTGACATGAACTCACATTATTTGCTTCTAAATATTGGTAACCTATATATGAATAAATTCTTTATTTACAAATAAAGTTCCTGATAAATTTTCTATATTATACTAGATTCTAAATTGTGGTTTCATTTCAAATTCAGTGCACTACATATATATTTTCTGAAAACGAAAAAAAAATTCCCTTATCTGCTACTAGCATTTATTATATGGCGTGCTGCAGTTAACTTTGGATCAAAATATAATAATTAGAAGATTCAAATAAACCGATCATAAGTAGGTGACGCATGTCTCCACGTTCAAAGCTGATCTAATTGGTTTTTTTTTTTTTTTGAAAATTACATGAAAATTATCTTCAAAGTTCAAAATCGGTGTTTGTTGACTTTTAGAGTTACCCTAGCAGCTAGCAGCCGTGAATTTTAGGACACGTGTTGAAGACCCAAGAAGCTGGAAGCTCCTTGCTTTGAATAATAAAGTTGGAGTCAATTAATCACTGCGACCAAGATAAACCATTGTATGTATCAATGTGATTTGCAGAGGCAGAAAAATCAGTGGAATTGCGGACAGCTGGTGAAGCAAATGCAGTTGAATGGCAGTCACTTTCTTATATTTTTGGTTTCGGCAAGGCAAATGTAAGCAACAAGGATTAAAAGATAATGATTGTCTATTCATACGACACCGCATAATTAGCAATTAATTTTATTGGCTTGGTTAATTGCTCTGTTGGGTCATATTACAAACCAAATTTACTTTTTATTTTTATTTTTATTTTGATATAACATTGCAAAATAAAAACAAAATTAAATTTGGCTATTTAAAAAATGGTTTTAGAAATTAGAAGTGTCTTAAACTCTAAGGTCTTTTTTTTTTCTTTTTGATAAAATAAACTCTTAAGGTCTTAATCGATCTTAAAAGTTCAAAGATTATTTTTTAAATTAAGGGCACGAGAAAGTGCATGTTTTTGAAAGAAGCTTCTGTGTGCTAAGAGCCCATGTCCTACCAACAATTATTCTTTCACTTTTATGCGACAGAGATAACACCGATGCGTTTTCTATAATTACTATTTTATTTTAATTTTATTTTTCTTGTCTCCTTAATATTGATTATTAAAATAATCTCAGCATGAAGTGACAAAAAAACATATGTTGGTTAGCTTAATCTTTTTATCTTTGTGCCTTTGATTATCACTGTACTTTATCGGCCTTTCTGAAATCAAGGTCCAATAATTCATTATTATAAGGCAATACCTTTCTTTTTGTATCTTTCCAAATTATCCCTAAATTACAGGGATACCTTGTAAGATACGGTGACATCATTTGGTTACCAAATCAGAAAAAACTTGGCTCTACATAGGTGTCACAGAAAATTATTTATCCAAGTAAAATGACTTTGTAATGATCTTTGTATTCCGATACGATAGTTTTTATCAATTCATAGTTAAATACTGAAATAATAAAATCCTCTGTTTGAAAGAAATTGTGTGAGAGTTTTTCTTTTTTTCTTTTTTTTTTTTAACGTAGGGGACGTATTTACTCAAATAAAGTAAGATAAACCGGGGTTGCATTTGTCTTCAAAATGAAATTTAAATGTACAAAAGAGCGAACATATCTAAATGTATCGTCTAAAAAAATATTTGGTTTACATTAGTTTATGTACTGTCTAAATTTAAGAAAAAAATATTGTGTGGGAGCCATTAATTGATTTTGCTTTGTGTACATATGCTATAAAAAGTAGAAAAAGCATTTCTTTTGGAATTGAAAAAAAAAAAAAAAAACCCATGGGTAACGTGTGCAAGAAACAGTAAGTATAATAATTGCAGGGATGACTAATTAAAGACCACTGTATTAATTTCACAAGAAGATAACCTACATAAATAATCGATCGAAAAACATGTATATCTCAAACTATGGAGTATAACTAACCGAACAATCTTACCCTACATGAAACCATAAAAGCCAAAAGGGTCCTAATTAATTAATAATAACAACACAATAATTATGACTAGAGAAATCTAAAGTATGCATATACAATTTACATAATGGAACATGCGTTTGGATTTTCATCGCTGAAGAGGGAAACGAGCTTCTCGTCGTCTGCATTGGGACTGGGAAGTGCTTGAGCCACGTTCCTAACATAACCAGATGGTGCTTTCTTGTCGTAAGCCTGAGCCACATATGGATACGCCACCAAATTGTATGGCACATAAGGCCAAAACTCAGCTCTCTTGCCTGTGCGTCTCACTTTCTTTAAGACCTTGTTTGGGTCAACATGGCCTGTCACTGTTACCCGGCTTTGCTTCCTGTTCACTTCCACTGATTTTGCACCTGCGCTCATTGTATAATTTTGAGTTAGTTAAAGCATCTAAGAAGTTTAAGCTATTAACTTTGAGTTAACGCCCTGTTTGGTTTGCTTTTGTGGGATGTGGTCTAGCCGGGGCTGAGGGAGTAGTAACTTGGCTATTGGTCCAGTGTGATAAATAAGAAATTAACGTACCGCCCAAGACAGCCAAATATTTGGATGAAAATAGTAAAAAGGGTGTATGAAAACAAAATAACTTTTTGCGTGTAATATGCACCATAATTCTGCTTGAAAACTCAGACAAATTAATTGCTTAAAAGATTTGTTGAGATTTGCAAAAGAATATTGGAGTGGAGTTAAACCAAGGCCTCCATCATGTTCAATATCGAGATTCATGCACAAGAAAAGAAAATCAAATCGGAACAAAAGCATTTGGCTTTTGTTTGCCTTGTACCTTACATGAAACACAAAGAGCTTGTAAAGGAAAGAAGCAAGATCAGAGGGAGAGAGTGAGTATGGCGTAACTTATAGTCAGCTTAAAGTTACTTGTATGTGTGTGCGTGTGTGTATATATATACGCACCTTTCATGGAGGAAGCGGCATGTCTAACTCTTCTTTCACAGCCATCACAGTCCATTTTCACCTTGATTTCAACTGTCTGTAAAAAGAATTAATAAAGTCACGAACGCTCAGTTTTTATAACATGAAAATTAAAGAACAAAAAAGAGAGAGTTTTAAAGAGTTTTAGTGCGAGACTACATGCCTGCCACGGCTTTCGTCTCTTCCTTTTTGGTGTTATTTCAAACAAATCCAAAAGATGATCAAGTACTCCCATTTCACTTCTCTTTAATTTGCTAAAGGCAACACCGAAGGAATGAGTTTAAAGTTAGGGAGAGAGAGAGAGAGAGAGAGAGAGAGAGAGATAGAAAGAGTTTTTGGAGGTGGAAATGTTCGTAGCTTGCTTGGTTATTTATAAGGAGAGAATTAATCGCGGTTAAGAAGGTAAAACAATTGGGTATATATAAAAGATTGATTATGGGGCAAGTTAATGATTATATCTAATAAGTTAAAATGATAATTAAATTTTACTTGTGTCCCTAAATCATGCAGACCATTTCTCAAAAAAAAAAAAAAGCATGGCTGACAACTTGTCATTTGGGATAAATCTGATTGGTCCTATTAATTAATTGATTAACTAATTAAAAATTTTAATTTTGGTCTGAGTGGTTTGCTTGTATGACAGCTTAACTTATGCATGAAAGAAGTTGTTGCCAATTGACCTTGTCTGGCTGTTTCCTTCGGTGGCGAAAATACTGTTGTAAAGTGCTGCGGCGTTTCCTCTTATTTCCTTTACGAAAATACAACCCCAGTGATGGTAAGTCGCCCCAGCCCCAAGTTCTTGTTTCATTTCAAATCAATCAAATTAATATCCTTTCGTTGTTTTAAATTTTGTGTACCAATTAATTAATAACAAAAATTCATATGTCGTTATTAATAATTTTCTAGTACCGGTGAAAAATTGACATAATGCGCTAGACTATTGCAAAATATTTTATGCGTGTCACATATGTATTTTAATTATATGTTATCTTTTATCTTTCAAATCAAGTTAATAATTTTTTCTTTTTTTTTTTAAATTTTATGTACCTATTAACTGATAACGAAATTCATCTATCGTTATTAATTACTTTCTAGTATCTGCGAATATATATATATACGTGTCACATATATATCTCTCTCTGTATATGTAATTGTATGCGTTACGTTTTATCTTTCAAATCAAGTTAATATCTTTTCCTTGTTTTAAATTTCATGAACCTATTAAATGCTAATAAAATTCATATGTCGTTATTAATTACTTTCTAGTACCTATGAAAAGAATTATACATATGCACTAAATTAACATTAACATGTTTGGTGTGTTACACGCACACACGTACACACGTTGTGTTTTGTCTTTTAAATTACAATAATATCTTTTCATTATTTCAAATTTTGTGCACCAACTAACTAATAACAAAATACACCTGTTGTTATTAATTGTTTTCTAATACCTGCGGAAAGAAAGATATACATGTACTAAATTATCATAACATGTTTGATGTGTCAGTTTATAATTTAAACATATGTTATGTTTTGCCTTAAAGCAATATAAAATTTCAATCTAGACTGGATACATAGTTTAATCGAAGCCACGCTGAATTTATTTATGATTACTCGGCGTATGAGTATTGTACGTATCACGTAACAGCTCTAATCCAACCACGTAGGAGCTTTGATAGCGATAGTCTGATAGATGTAACACAAGACACTTCTATGAAGATAAAACTTTTAGTATGCCCTGATTTTGTTTTTAAAATTTCAGATTAAATGCCGTTGGCTTCAAAATTGCTCAAATATTTGGAACAGACCCGGCCCGTCTTTAGAGTGCAGATTACCCAATTGCGTCACAAGCTTGATTCAACGGTAATTAAGGTTCTTTCATTAATGCCCAAAAGTCAAAAACCTTCATTTGTATATAGCTAGAAATTTTGCACATTTATTTATTTTTTTAAGTTCTACGCAGTCAGATAAAGGAATTTCTTTTATAAATGTCCATGCCTATCTTAATATATAATTAGGGTAGAATAACCATCTTATTAAAGTTTATCATCCTACAACGAAAAAGTTAATAATGGATTGAAAAATATCATATCAACCTCGGTCTCACCACAAAAATAAATTTAGGCTTATTTGATATTAAGGTTAACTAGTTTTATTTTAAAAATTATAAAAATAAAGTGTTTGGCAAATGTTAGCACAGTTGTAGACTTGTAGTTTAAAGCTATAACAATAAAATATTTATTAAACGCTAAAACCTAAGTTGATTTAATCCCACTCTTGTATGATGAAAAATCTATAATATTTTTACTATTTTTATCAAAATTATTTTTTAAGAATCGTATTCACTATGCATTATCAATTGTTATTTCATAATTGAATTTTTTTTTTTCACATCAATGGTGATTTTAAAGATGTGACGTCTTAGTACTAAAGAGGGCCTAAGAAAAGTGAAAAGCTCACAAACACAATTCCATTGATTCATGGTAGATTAGACCTTTTGACACCCCTCAAAACTTCTATAAAACCCCTTTCTAAATGAAATTAATGAAATAACCAAAGACCATTTAATTCATTTTTTTCAATCAAAATTCAATGAACACTTAAACAAGTTAATCTTTTAACAGAATTTTTACATCCACCTCATTCATTATTTATCTTTATATTTTTAAATTGAGAAAATTATGAGAGTTTATAGTCATGAAGATGAAGATAAAATTATGAGCTGACAAACTCTTGAAATTTATTTTGAAAAAATTCATTAGTAATGAAAATATAAAATAATAAAAACAAATCAAGTGGGTCAAGTGATATTTAATTCAACTTGTCTTATCATGCCACATCGGTTTATACAAAATAAGTTTGTACAAGTTTGTGAAGCTATATTATTACTCAAAAATTATATAACACAGAAGAAAATATTTTGGATTTCTATGCATTTTATAAATAAAAGCTTTACAAATTTTGTTTGAGGTGAAATTTTATTGGATGATGATTAATTTTGATGTATGGGGTGTTGTGTTTATAAATAAGAACGAGTTATTTTAAGAAATAAAATTAAAAAAAAAAGTGTTTTAAAAGTTTTTAGAGAGCTGTTAAAAGCTCCATTGTTTTCGGTGGCACAAACAGGCTCAAATGTTGTGGATCCCAAATTCATGAAGAATTTTGCAATCCCTTCTTAACTGTTAACTTCAATATCATTCAAAACTAATTTATTCAAAGTTTCAAGAAAATTGTAGAGGGGAAAAAAAATTGGACCACGTAAATGAATATCTCAAAACTCGATTTTTGAGAAATTGAAAATATAGAAACATTAAATTTGAGTTTAAATACTATAAATCAGAGAAGAAACTTCTGTAATCAAGCTTTTGGTTTTGGAAGGAGCTTCTCTAGTCTCTACCTAGAACTAGCCCTTATCCTACCAACGATTACTGTTTCGCCTATATCTTTATGAACAGGAATGTGGTAATTTAATTATGTCTTCGGCTAGCTAATTAATCATTAATTTCATCCTTTTGGCTTTGATTACTGAAACATTAACTAATGTCTTGTTTATTTATTTGGTCATGGCCGAAATCGATGTCTGATAATGCAATATTAATATATCGTATTAAAGAATCTTTATATTCATTGTCTCTTTCCAAGGGACCTAATCATTTCTGCAACTGCTGAGATACATTGTGAGATGTGGCGACATCGATTTGATTATTTGTATTTAACCATCATATTCGAAAACTTCTTTACATTTATTATGTCACCAAATTCTTTATAATTTTAACGGTGAATTGTCTTACCATTTTCATATTTTCTGTACATTCAAGTATTGTTTTTATCTACTTGTGGTATCATACGCATGTCCCTTTGGGTCACAAAGTAGTAAGATTAACCTTCACTTTACATCAATGACTTTAAATCGAAACTTCTGGAACTTTTATCTTAGTCTGTAGTGAATTTATTTATTTATTAACTCTCATAATCGAAGTACAGAACAAACTTTCCTCTGAAAATTACAAATTCAAGCGCTTACTTAACTCAAATTAACTACATACCGTAACTATAAAAGGCTATATCCAACCATGTCCTAATATCAGCAAGAAGCACTTTGGGGTCTAGAGAAAATCGTGCTACTTTGTTCGATCTTGCTAAAATATTGCTCACATAATGGAACATGCATTTGGGTTTTCATCACTGAAGAGTGTAGTGAGCCTCTCGTCGGTTGCATTAGGACTAGGAGCGCTTGAACCACGTTTTTAACATAACCAGACGGTGCTTTCTTGTCATAAGCCTGAGCCACATATGGGTACGCCACCAAATTGTACGGCACGTAAGGCCAAAACTCAGCTCTCTTGCCCGTGCTTTTCACTTTCTTCAAGACCTTGTTCGGGTCAACATAGCCTGTCACTGTCACCCGGCTTTGCTTCCTGTTCACCTCCACTGACTTGGCACCTAATTAAGACAGCAATTTAACTGTGAGTTAGCTTGCACTCATTTAATTAACAAGGGCCTGTTTGGACGCTAGAAATAGCAAAAGAGCATTGAATCATCACCACCCAAAACTCTGCAGGAAATGAATGATTTTACTGTTTCCCATACGAGGAAGCTGAAAATATGATCTTCTTTGACTAGAATATCTTCACAATGGATTTGCTGACAGATATTCTGAGATATATAGCCAGCGCCCAGCAGCCATTAATGAAGGCCCAAAAATGAGGTGCTAAAGTTTGAGGGGAGGAAGTAAACATAAATAGAAATAGAAACCCTTTTGAAAAGAGTAGTGTTTGAAATGTTTTTAACTTTTTGCATGAATGATTTGTGTTCACTAATTTAACAGTGCCGGCTTTGAAGAGAGAGAGAGGGAGCTGCTGCTGTAATAAGATTCACGTATGTATGTATGTATATATGTGTACCTCTGATGGAAGAAACAGCATTTCTGACTTTTCTCTCACACCCATCACAGTCCATTTTCACCTTGATATCAACTGTCTGTAAAACAAAAAAAAAAAAACAATATTAATTACTCACTAAACAACGTCGACAGAGGGATCCAGTTTAGAGAGTTAAAAGGTTTTGGGTCCTAGAGATTAGCGTACCTGCATGGGCTTGCGTTTCTTCCCTCTTGGTGTAGTTTCAAACAAATCCAATAGATGATCAAGCACACCCATCTTTTGCTAAAAGCAAAGACAAATTGAAAGCTGAGAGAGTTTGGAAATAGAGATAGAGAATAGAGATGAAACTGAGGTCTTATATAGACTTGGAAGAGGGATCCTGGTCTGGTCCTGGAGCAAGTTTCTGTGTAAATAAATAAAAATGACAATCGATTATGATAATGACTGTGTCTCTACAAATTAATCATGCAATGCATACCACATTTCTTCTGAAATTTGAAAATATCATTGCTGACAACTTGTCATTCGGATTTGGATTCTTATTGGCTATTAATAAATAAATACATAAAATATTATATTTTGGTCCTAGTTGCTAGCTTTTATGACAGGTTAATGAGGAGCTGTAATCCTGCTGTTTTCTTTGGTCCAAAGAAACCAAATTGAACTTAAACTGTTGTACTCTCAGTTTACGCGGTAGTGGCTAGCTACACCAAATGACACTGTAGTGCCCACTGTTATTTTGTCGCTCATTTCACATTTCAAAATCAGTCTATTCATTGATTGCCATTAATTAATATCTAAAATCATGATCGCCCCCATCATTAAATTTACGTACTAACCTGGCTGCCTAAATAGTGATAGGTACAAGGTTATCATAAGTCAAAAAAATTTAGATTTAGGGGTATCATGACATTTTGAATACAGGTTTCTTATACGGAAAATTTGAGATTGATTGAAATGCCAATGTGTGAGCGGTTGTTTTTGTTACTCAGAAATTCCAATAAGCTATCAATTTTCATAAATATAAAGATATTTGTATTTTTTGTAATGGAAGATTGACACTGTCTCTTTGAATTTTGTCACTTATCCCTTATAGTTTTTGTAATATGCCATTATCCCTTAATGTTAAAATTTTCACAAAAACAAGTGATTGGTCTGTAGTTGAAATGAATTTTTCTATGAAAGTGTTACTCTTTCTTTATAAATATGTTCGTACTAAAGAAAAAATATAAATTCTTGACCAATTGCTTTCATTGCCAGTGACTAATCAATTAGATTGTCTTTTGGTGACAGCTAATATATTTATCTTACATGGAAGTCCAAATGACGTGATCAAGGTCTATGATTACAAACATCAATCAATAATGTGCAAAGCTTCCCAATGATTAAATTCTTGGAATTATTTTTCTCATTTTTTTGTGGTGAAGTTTCTCTACAAAGCTTCTTGCTGTTTCCTGTGCCGACGAGGGATAGCTATTCACATATGTACAAGAAAAACAAAATTGTTTAAATTAAAAGAAATGGAGCCCATATTTATTGCATTATTGCAAAAAAAGAAAGGGATGTTTTTCTTTTTCCAGTTAAGGGAAAAATGGACGGTAATTATTGAGTCAACCCATGAATACGTTCAAAAAAATTTCAAACATAGCTGCTGTGCCTGGTGGGTTCTTAATTTCCTTTCTTGTAAGTAGTTAACTTATCAAAAAATTAGAAAACCCTACATGCATTACGCAATTATTTCTGAGTTTTTAGTTCGTTTGCTGAATTTGGTATTTGCTTGAAAATTGGCCCTTCTAACTTATCGCACGCAATGTTCACATCACGGTTCGCAATAAAATTGAAGAATTTGCAATAAGAACGATGATACAACCTAATCTTTATAATTTTTTTAATTAATTAGGCAGTTACATAAAGATTACTTGTTTATTGGCTTACAATAATTTCCACTAGTCATATTCATATTGATCATATTTATTATATATTGAATGAATCATGAATGCCTATGCTATGTACTTGCCAATTTTAAGAGACCAAAAAAATCCTTTTTTTTTTTTAATTTAAAGACAATTTACATGGCTTCTTCTCTTGTATCGACTATTTGGGATGGGGTATTGAGTCTTGCGTTTGATTCTTATCATTGATACGGGAAAAAAACAATCAAATGAAACACTGGCTGTTAAATTATTTCATAGAAGAATCCAAAATTTTGGTTACTTTCCTTATAATAATAGGGGGATGAATTTAATAAAATGGGACCAATAATTGAAGAATTATAGGTGAAGTAACTCCTAGAAGATGGCAACTTCCTTCCAATTTCTATATCTTATGTGTGTCAAGTCTTTTCTTCACCCGAAATTGGTGTCCACTTGAGGAAATTTCATGGCTTGAAACGCTCTCCCCGCCTTCATAATTCAAAAATGTCATTTTCTGTATATAATTATGCATTAATTATTGAGTTTCATTCATGGTTGTTGGCCTGCACGTACCCACAAAACCGGCGCTCCCCCGGAATTTCTTTCATTAAAATTAAAATTTTCTTTTTTTTTTGCAAATTAATTTATTTGAATTCATTTGGGCCAAATGTTTTATTGCTACCATTACATGCATGCAACAATTTTACGTAGGTTATTTCAAAAATTTTGAAATAGGAAATTAATTTTAAAATGTCCACAGCCTACCTATTAAAATCATTTGATTAATTAATAACAAGCTGTCTTTCTTCTTAAAAACATCTCCTATATATGCCCCTTGACAATATCAGTTAAATTGCCATCCTTAAAAACAAATCCCTAATTTCCTATGTATATAGAAATAATTATACGATTAAATTTAATCAAATACAATACGATATATATTTGGTAAACAAATAAAATTATCAGAACTGATGGAAACATTTTTTATTTGAATTTAATTAATGGATTTGGAAGAATCAGATTATGTTTTCAAAGAATCCTGCACATTGACAAATCATGTGCAGGAGGCTTGAAATTAATAGAAAAACGAAAACAGATCATGTGCAAAATAAAATTATGAACTTACCACATCGAGTTGGGGAACGGAAAATGAAGAGGAATAAATGAAATAAAGAAAGAAAAAGGAATAAATAAAACCACGATAATTAGTAAGCTACAAACTAATTAATTAAAGCATGCACGCAAAATTGAAATGATGTTAAAAGCTGTGCATTCCCGAAATTTACATAAATCTTGACCAAGTAAATTACCGTATCAACTGATTAAAGAAAGTGATAAGAGTTTGTAATTACTTATTTACAGCCAACAGCTAGCCGGAGAGCATAATCAATATTGGCCATGAAATTTGAGTTCTGATTATATAATTGAATTTGAAGGCAAGCCGAGGCCAGCTGGGCAGAGACACAGTTAGCTGAAGTTTTGGTAAACGTCGTTTTACTCTTCTATCAATTTCTATATATATCCAGATCACAGGGTTAAGCTGTTTTATTGTGATAAGTGACCCCTGTGAAGTTTTATGACTACCTTGAACGACAGTGACAGCCACCCCGTAACACACACTAACATACATAGCATTAATTATTTACAATAAAATCATTATCAGGATCATTAATAATACCAAGATCTATATATATATATATATATAACTCAACATAATTTGTTAAGTTGTGTCTCACGTGAATTTGTAAGGGGAGTTATTTGGGCTTATAGGAAGATAAATCACTATGTTGGATAAAACGACTGAAATCACTAGTTTCATGGCGAGGAGGGATTATTGTGTATCCTACTTAACTAAGAAAAAGAGTTACTTAGGCTTATAAGTAGGATAAGTCCTCCGTTCAATTGATTAATCTTTTAGGTTGAATATCTAAAATCTTTGACTGAGCTAAATAGAATCTAAATTCAATCAAATCATCTAATTTCATTAGATAAAACCAAACAAATTTAAATTCAATCAAATTATCTGATGAAATTACGAAAACAAAAGTCTTCGTGACATAGAACATAACATGTTGCATGTTTATATTAAAATGGTACGTTCACTTAACAAAGACATCATTATTATGCATTGAATTGTGGGACGTAACAAAACATGATGATGAAAGGCTGAACGATTGAGGAATTGATTTTTAAAAGAATGTGCATGAGCTTTTTAGAAAGTAAAATAGATAAATGCTCCATAATTTTTATAGTTTGAGTTAATTATTACTAAATTAATTGTTACATTTT
>JASUUI010000330.1:0-21414 GCA_030444775.1 Atalantia buxifolia | reverse complement strand
ACCACTAACCGCTTTTCCCGCGTAAACTTTAGCAAGCATTCTCGACGCATCGGCCCACCACATCACATTAACCACTTACCGCTTGGTGTTATAATTTGTGCCTTCTGGACGCTGTAGGCTCACCGATATCTCGATAATATGTTGAATGATTGCTTATTCTTATTTTGTGTGATCAAAATTGATGGGCACATAATTATGGAGCTAAATCCTACAAATATTTTACTTAAAAGGGAGCATATATTTAGGGAGCAAACACACAAGATGCCAGTGCTTGTCATAATCAAAAATTTAAATTGTTAATATAAATATTTCCTTTAATATTGATTTTGATGATAACAAACTTGATTAAGATTGTTTAAAAGTTAAAATTATTCTTTCACATAGTTTTCATTTTATAAAAGCTTTATATTCAATAAAGAGTAATTTTATGATTTTCATATTAATGATTTAAATTGAAATGTAAGAACATCGCTTAAAAATTCTAGAAATGGACTTAGTTGACAAGTTTTATAAAGCTTCTTGAGTCATAGTGTAATTTATGAAGTTTCTGGGGCTAAATTATAATTTTACCAAAATAGTTCACTGTAGCAAGCCACCAGAGAAAAACGCATTTATCCGACATCTCGATAACGGCCGCCGACATCACCCAAAATTGAAGATTAGCTAATACTAACAAATGATCCGACATCTAGATAACGGCCAACCGAGTTATCAATTAAGATTAACTTCCTGGTACTAACGCCATCCGACATTACATGGATAACGCGCAACCGAAATTGCCTGCACTGAAAGATTAATGACACTAACGCATCGCATCTAACAATTAAAAATTCAACCTAATCATATTTATCAACAAACCATGATCCGCCACGAAAGTTAACGGCGATCGATGGAGCTTAGAAATAACGGGCAATTACTTGGTTTCATTTACTAAATAAGCTCATTCAAATTCAAACAGGGGTTGATTTCAAATTATCATTGAGCTGAGAATAGAGGAATACAATCTCAAAGAACTTGAAACACAATTCATTCTTCATCTATTCACATATTGGGCATTGATTTGTAATCTTAAATATTACGCGAGAGAGAAATAATTTATAATCTTCGTTGGAGGAGTAAGTGTCAGGATACATTCGACAAGAGATCGGTGAACACCTTATCAAAGGCTTATTGACACCTTAGAAGTCAATTGTAAACATTTGAAGCCTTGGAGGCTTGCTTAGTGAATCCTCAAGCCCGAGCTTGAGGCGGATTTAGGCGAGGCTGGCCGAACCATGTAAAAATCCCCGTGTTTCAATCTCTTCTTTATCCTTTTTTTATATTATGATTGATTTATTTGTTATTACTTTTAAATTCGCTTTAGATTTACACGAGTTTTACTTTAATCAATAATTTTAAACCCACCCACCCTTCGGGTTGCATAACTAGAATTTCATGTTAATCCTCCGAACTCGATTCTCGTTTCATGGGTTTTAACACGACCACAAGTGCCACACTCCTAAGTATAAAGAGCATTCCATATAATATAACTCGGTGAGTTCGAGCCGAACTATAGGAAATTTAAAATCTAGTAGTCAATTTATTTAAACGAAGAAAATTAAACGTTTTAGAAAAGAAATTAATAGAATTAATTTAAAAAATATGCTAAGGTTATGAGATCTACTCTTGGGTTTCAAATTATGATTATAAGGCTCTTTCAAATCTATATTTGTATCCTTTTGCCAATACTTATTATGCCATTTAATTTTAATTAACCATTTGTATTGATAAATATGAGACCTATATTTAATGTGCCAACCATATTGGCATCGACCTTATGTTAAAATACCATATAAATCAAGAGATCCGTATCTATAAATTAACATGACATAAAAGAACCGGTAAAGAAAAAAATACAAAAATAAAATAAACTTTAAGATTCACTTAAGAAAGCAATTAATTTAATAATTTGAATCTTTGAGTTTCACATTTCACCTCAACTTAGAAAATTTAGCCACTAATATTGGAAAAATACTCATTTTATTTTAACAAACTTCTAAAATATATTACAAGAAAATTTATTACATAATTAAACAAGAAATGTATGAAAGAAAAGAATTCATTAGCTTTTGTCCCATTCTCTTCACTCTTCCCTTTCATAAAAACTTATTCTATTTATAGGAAGCCATCAGCTTCTAACTTTCTTATTCTATTATTATTTCTTATTATCACATAAACAAACAAGCAACAAATGGGTAATGGTAAGGTGGCAAAATGCCACCCGCCTATCACAAATTAATTTTGTCCTTTTAAATTTTTTATTTTTTTATTTTTCAAATATTTATTTTTTATTAATTACATCTCCTCAATAATGCTTCAAATGACTCCAACGACTCAGCACTTTTCATAACCGCCTAGCCTCAAACTTCTCCTTTTTATTGATGAAATATATCTACAATATAAGATTAAAATAAAATTAACATACTACAAAATTAATTTAACATAAAAATATATTTGGGGAGTGTTAAGATAATTTAGAATGAGCGATTAATCAACACTAAGTGAAATATATCATATATTTAACATAAAAATATAACTTTATTAAATGACACTTTTAAGATTATCAATCATGTTAACATTTATGCATTCATATTGATTGCTGATGATAACAAACAAAATTAAAATGATTAAGTTTTTTAAAAGCTCAAATTATTTTTTTATACATTTTAAATAAATCATTATTTTCACATTATAAAGTTTTAGAAAATAGTTCACCAGATATGGATCGTAGCAAAGTGGATAACCGATTTGACAAAGCGGCAAAAGCCGGAGTTCTGGTGACTCTAGATTGGAATGTTAAGCAAGATTCTGAAAGCTGCATGCGGACACAAAATTCAAATCTTTGAATGTAACGTAATGTAAAGCAAGCAAGTCGGATTCACAAAGAGGCAAGCCTATTATCACCAAAAAGTCTTTAATGGCTATTTTTGACTCAAACCATATAAACTCAAATCCAATTAATATTTGGCAATCTTTTGCAAGTATAAATGTTGCACAACATATATTGAATCAATTTTGCAAATCAACATAGATTAAATCTCTATTGAGCTATTATTTGTATATCCTCTCTAAAAGAGAGTTGTTTGTTGTAATTTTCATTTCTTATCAAATTGTGAGGAAGTGTGAAAATGACTTGAGGTGAAGAGATTTGAGAGATAATCTCGATTGTAAAGTCCAACACACTTTGTTTAATCAGAAAGAATCTGTTTGAGGCCTTGATAAAATAAATCCTCAAACCTGGACGAGCTCGTGGCATGTATTTAGCGGACACAAACACATAAAATCATTGAGTTTGTTTTCTTCCTTACTCTCTTATTATTGTGCTTTATCAATTTATTGTTTTATTCGATTAAAGCATTAGATTAAATCGTCTGTGCATGCAATTTTTTAAATTTTAAAATTCAATTCACCCTAATTTCAGGCCATGACCAATTAGTATTTCAAATCATACCTCCAACTTTCAGCCTTATTGCTAGGCTCCTATAGCTTTAAGTGATAAAATTTAGCAACATTTCAAACCCAAATTGAAATTTTTTTGAAAATTTTTGTTTACTTTTTCATCAAGTTAACGATAACAATTAAATAAAAGTACATAAGAATTATCTTCGATTGAAAAAATCACACTCACAAAATCGTGGCAAAATGATCAATTATCATATCTACATTAATCAAGCCACTTTTAGGAGTGATATACAAATCCCAAACCTCACTCTGACAAGAGTGACTCTTCAAAAAAATAAAATATAAAAAAAGTCATTCTAAAAAATGGTAGATTGAGAAAATAGTAAGACAATATCGCACGCTCACCAAAAATAAAAGAATAATGCCCACAGCTTAGAAATAAAATGATCTCAAGTCTAGGGAATTACTAGCCAAACCAATTTGTTTTCATTTTTATGCATCACCTCATCTTTTTTCCATATTACTAGCTTCTACTTCAGACTATTGTTCCTTAAAATCAAGAAAGACTTTCACTAGGGCGAAAGGCCTTTTATTGTGTCGCTTAAATTATAAAGAAATTCTTGAACCCAAGAGTTAAGAATAAAAGTTCTTCATTACACAAAATAGGTGCAGCACTCCACCGCTCGCCTAGCAACGTTAATAAAGTGAATATAGATTGATTGGTAACAAAGGTAGGACATGGCTAACAAAGAAGGGATAATAGAAAACAAAATATATATTTGAAAATATATAGTACTTTTGGAGATTGCAACGTGCTTTTCACTTGGATTTTTTCCTCTTTTATATTATTTTATTTATTTATTTATTTATTTTAGTTATTATATTTTTTTTCATAGCACCATTTTACCGAATACATGATCATCCCTATTTTCAAACATAATTGGGTGATGGAAACATAAAACATAAGGTGATACTCCACATTGGAGTGGAATAAGATGATAGGTTACCAAGGAAATTTGTTTTCCTTTTTTTTTAATATATGGGCTCAAATGGGTTAATTACGGATACTTTATAATAGGGATGGTTAGAAAGGTTCAAACGAATCAGAAATAGCCTTCTATCATCCTTTAAAGCTCTAAATAATTTTTTATAACCACTAGCTCAATGGACTTTCATATGTAGCTGCACAAATGTTTTTCATTTTTTTTCATTTCATTCATTTTTTAACTCTTTTTTTAGTTGACTTCAAAGAAAATATAGAGATCTTGTATAATAAATTGTGAAGTTGTATAGGTAAACATGGTTACTCTCCAAAGATAATAGACTTAAAAACTCACTTGGGCTTACCATGACATTTACATTCCTTCAAACAACTTAATCGGGCTTCACTCATCAAATTCTCAATTTACATTTCAGCATGTAATGTAAAAACAGTGTAACATAACTCAAGGCAAAAGGTAATACAAATACCAAAATTTGGAAGTTATCATGTTATCCAATCTTAAAAGATTAAAAAAAAGTTTACCTTTATTTTAATTAAAGAAAACATAGTAAAAGAAGAAGTTAGAGGGATTACATCTAAATTGATGGTAGAAACTTTAGAGAGATGATTAAAAAAATGAAAAAGAAAAATTAGAAAACAAATTCTTTTTAGGAAAACAAGACCGTAAGATAAAAAAGATGCATTTTTAGAGTCACTACACTTAATATTCAGCCATCTTCGACTTAAATTTATCCAAAGTTAGTCTTTACAATAAAAATTAGTAAAACATCACTAGGACTGAGACATTTCACAACTTTCAACTATTTTCTCCCCCTAATCTAAAGGAAACAATATCCTCAATGTCTTAAAAGAAAGAGGTAGAATTTAGAAGATATTACCTGACCGCTGCTAGAAAATATTTACAAACGGCAAGTTAAATCTAATTTGCACTTACTAGGGTTACCGCTATCATCATCGCTGACCATCTAATGCCAAAAAGTCATAGGATCTGCCTTTGGTCGTAAGTCAGTAAGAGATCAAGTAACTCGTTAGTAATAGGAGCACAAATAAGAGTTTTTTCGCTTAAGGATGGAATAAAATACCTTGATTGCATGGTAAGAAATGTTATTTAGCCATCATAAAAATTATTAACATTTAACAAACCAATGCTTTTTTATGATATTTAAATGAGCTTAAGCAAAATGTAATAAGCGCTCTAAAGTCGTAAGATCTTCTCGTAAGAAATGCAAGCGTTAGCATGATTTAACATTTCAAATATTATTTTGCATAGTCGAGACAACCCACTCTATAATTGGTGGGCTAGGCAGACATCCCAAAGGTATTAAGGCTTTGGAATGATGCATAAAACTTGTCTTCTCGAATGAAAATAGTTTCGAGACAACCTTGATAACCCGATATACACTTGGCCTTCTCCAGATACATGATGTAGTTTTCTTGCCATCACACCACCAAGATCTACCGCTACTTGAACGAACTCTTTATACTTTTTGTAGAAAAAATCAAAAGCACAAATATTCTTGTTATTTGTTCGAAATTGCCGCCATTAGAACAATTCTCAAAAATAATTTGTGAGTACTTGAAAAGTAACACCTATTTAAAGATCTTAGTGACAAACACATGATACACAAATATAAACATGGTGATGTGTTTGTCAAATGACACGAAAGTTTGTGGCTCAATTATTCAAAAGCAAACAGAAAAGTAAATAGTATAAAGAAAAGGAAAACAACGATTATACAAAAAATCATACAAAATAATAATAATAATAATAATAATAATAATAATAATAATAATAATAATAATAATAATAATAATAATAATAATGATGCAAAAGAAAAAAAAAGAAAATAAAAGGATATTTACTGTAGAATTAGATTGTGACTCACATTTTCCTCTCGGTTTAATGGGCAGTAATGGCTTGAACACCCTTTATGGGCTCTAAAATAAGCTTCCCATCTAGTTTTCTTATAAACTAGCAAAAATATCTTTTAGAGTTAGATTTCCAAGAATAAACCGTGCACTTTTCTTTGGAACAACTTTCATAAATTATGTATCTCATGTTGCACATATCCGCCGGATGTGTCTCAAGAGATCATAAGATATCATCTAACGATTCTTTACTCAACCATTTTTAACGAATTGGATTTTATCTTTATGATTTACGTAAACCATTCTTAAAGTTTTACAACGGGTTTATTGCAAGCAAGTCTTACACAATTGGAACATTCGAGTTAAACCATTTAACTCTTATTTTTTTAACAAATGTGCTTTTACCAAAACCAGACATGTAAGAAACAAATGGATTAGAAAACTCACCTACCAATTGAACCTTTACTTCAACTAACCAACAAATGTTAGTAGAATCCCATTGATCATTAACAAATGCAAACTGCTCACAACGAAGTTTTGGAAATCTTCTTAAAAGTATTTTGAGTGAGATAAGGAAAACACTTATGCAATTTATGTTGTATTTCTTTCATGCTTGTTTTGGGGTTTGCCATTGGGGAAACCAAAAACCAACTTCAAAACTCACGAAGTACCGTTATGCACCATTTATATGGGAAATTGAATCAAACATATCAAAGAAACGAATCAAGTTTGCAAAATCAAATCAAAAGTGAAGAACAAAACAACAAATGAAACCACACAATGAATAAAATTAAACATGTAACTCATTTTTGCCCTGTTATTGAATTTACCTTAAGTTCCACCGAGTTCATCAATACCACCTTTATTTTCCGAGTTGTCTTTCTAGATCTTTTAACGTGGATACTAACACTAATGGTCATAGACCGTATATATGATGTGATTTACAAATTGGATCGAGGTTTTAGGTGAAATTTTACACGTAAAAGCTCTCTCAGATATTTCAAAAGGATCCTTCATAGAAGTACTCATGACATGTATTAAAAATGGTGAGCTAAAACATAATTATCAAACAACATACTTAAATGAGAAATATCATAATGCACTTTATTCAAGACATAGATAAAAGAAAAAATCAAACAATTCAAACGTGAAATAACAATAAAAACAAAAAATTAAAAATTAAAACAAAAAGATTAATCAAGATTTGGTGGGTCACTCAAATTGATTTCGGCGTCTACTTCACATGATTGGTATTGCAGATATGGTTTTAATATTTGACTATTAACTTTAGATGTAACACCATCCTTGGATTCTCAATTTCTACGGCCCCATAAGGATATACATTTTATACAACAACTGGGTCAGCTCCGCTTTGACTTTAACTTCCCTAGAAACAAATGACGATTTGAATTATAAAGCAACACTTTTTGACCAATCTTAAATATTTTCCGAAAATTCTTTATCATGAAAACTTTGGTTCTGCCTTTTAATAACTCAGAAATTCTCATATGCATCATTCCTTAATTCCTCAAGTTCATTCAATTGCAATTTACGACATTACCAAAGATCATTAAGATTTGAATTAAAGGTTTAATGGCCCAAAAATTACTTATATTCAAGTTCAACTGGTAAGTAGTAAGGTTTACCATAAACAAGTCGATAAAGGTGACATCCCTAAAGATGTTTTAAATGTGTATGATATGCTCAAAGTGCATTAGTTAGTCGAAGAGACCAATTTTTTTTTTTTTGAGTTAACTTTCTTTTCTAAAATTTGTTTTGTCTCCCTATTTACTAATTCAACTTGACCATTTATTTGATGGTAATAAGAGTTATCAACTTTATATGTAATTCCATATTTCTTCATTATTAAGGACTCAAATGGCTTGTTATTAAAAAAATGCTTACCTCTATCACCTCGTAATGGCTAGAGGATTGAAATTGGGATTTAAAAAATTATTCTAAGCAAACCACACAACAATTAAATCTAATGCCTTAATAGAATCCAAAACAATAAATTCAATAAAATCGCAATAATAAATGAATAAGGGAGGAGAAAGCAAACGCAAGGATTTTTACGTGGTCTCGCTATCCCCGCCTACGTCCACGCCTCCAAGCAACCCAAGCTTGAGGATTTCACTATCCAAGCCTTTCCAAGGCTTCAAATGTTTACAATTGACTTCCAAGGTGTCAATGAACCTTTACAACAAGAGATTATCCCCCAATCTCTTCACTCAAGTGTTTCCCACACTTATACACTCACAAATTTGATGAGAAAAATAAAGATTACAACAAAAGCTCTCTTTAAGAGTGGATAACAAATTATAGCTTAATAATGATTCAATAAATGATGATTTGCGAAATGGAAGCTCAGTGTATGTTGTATGCCTTTTGTTTGTGCGTGCTAAGATTACCAAAAATGATTTGGATTTGAGTTTATATAGTTGGAACTCAAAAACTAGCCGTTATGCACTTTTTGTTCACCGTCGATCGCTGCTAATAGGATGTCGGATCGCTGCTTTGATCGTCAACATGACCGTTGGGCTGATTTTCAAATTGTCGGATCGCTGTATCAAGATGTCGGATCGCCAAGTAGTGTCCGTGAGGCTAATCTTCACCTCGGGAGATGTCGGATCGCCGTTATCTAGAGATGTCGGATCGCGCAGAAGGCCCGTAGGCTAATTTTCACCCCTGAGATGTTTGATGCCCGTGTCGGATCGCCGTTATCTAGGCCCAGTGAACTATTTTGCAAAATAATAGTTTGACCCCAAAACTTTATATAACTGTACTATGGCCCAAAACGTTATGAAACTTTACAAAAAAGTCCAGTTTCAGAATTTCTAAATAATACACTGTGAATCCCAAAACTTTCTAAAATTATAATATGACCCAAAATACTATGAAACATTTCAAATAAGTCCTTCTCCAAAATTTCAAGCAATACTTGTTAATTTCAAATATTTTAAAAATTCTTTCAATTAAACCATAAACTTGAAAAACAACTAATTTCATAAAATCATTTTTCCATTAGATATAAAACCTTTATAATGTGAAAATAATGATTTATTTAAATGTAAAAAAAATAATTTAAGCTTTCAAAAACTTAATCATTCTTAATTTTGTTTGTTATCATCAAAATCAACATTATGTTAACATAAATGTTAACAATCTCCCCTTTTTGATGATGACAAACTTTTCATGTATTTAAAGAATGATTCTATAAATGTGCTCCTTACAATTTGAGCTTAAAAGATTAATCATTCTTAATCTTGTTTGTTATCATCAAAATCATTATGAAAACATATATGTTAACAATCTCCCCTTTTTGAGCATAAATTGCTCCCCATAAATGTAAATTCTCTCACAATTTGCCACAAAAATTTAAATACATTTTTCTTCTCCCCCTCATCATCAAAAAGAAAAACTTAATTGGCAAAGAAAAATAGTAGAAAATTTTTATAAATTTTAAAAAATATGTATTCTTCTTCCCCTTCATCATGAAAAAGAAAACTTAAAGGAAAAGAATAAGAGTAGCAAATTTGTTACCCATGTTGTCCGAGTAGAAATTTTGATAGAATCTCCCCCTAACAACAAGCATCACCTCAAATACAAGTTTAACAATATTACTCCTAAATTATCATAAATCATCATACAAACAAACTCTATACATAAATCATCACATAATCCATCAACCATAAAATGATCATGAACCATCATTCCATCAATTACCAAGTCAATAACTCATAACACAAAATTATCATATAAAACAACCATGTAATCAAATTATCATCATATCTTCAAAATTCATCAAAATCAACATCATAATCACATATCAAAACAATACTCAAAATGCATATTATTCTCCTCCTTTTGAAAACATCAAAAATGATATATTATTTTGTCTCCCCCTTTGGACAACAAAAAAGTTCAAAATGCATATTAACAAAAATCATATTGTATGCTCCCCCTAAATATATGGCCAATTTAAAATTTTAACCAAATTGATTTTATCCAAAAACATATCATATTTATCTTCTCATTTATAAAAAAAAATAGATAGATGCAATTAAAACACGATCATAAAAAAAAATAATTCAATAAAGATATTACCCATTTTGAGCGAGCAAAAATTTCTACAAAATCTCTCCTTAAAAATGAACAAATCCTCAAATACACAACATGGTTAAAACACTTCCATATAAGCTTAAACAATTATAACAAACCAACAACTCCATCAATTCATCAAGCAACACATATAATCATCAATCATCAAAATCATCAAGACATCAAATCATCCCAAGTTTATGCCGAATTTTTGAAAATTGCTCTTCGCAAAGAGGTTTTGATTTGTTTACCAAATTGGCATGCAAAAGTTATAAGAACATATTATCAACTATCCAAGCTCCATAATTACTAATAACATTTTAGAAATCAAGACAATTAAACTTATCAAAGATCTAATGTGACATTTCAATATAACTTAAAAAATATCATAAGCTTAAAAATCTTGAAGTATATGTATTTCTCCCCCTTTCAATATCATTTAAAGCAAGTAATGCATATTCAACAATACATTAATAAAGTACAAAAAAAATGCATCCATTTGCCAATCATAGATTGCATATGATCAAACTTCATCAAAAATAATGTAATTATCAAGGTATATTCTTTATCATCAAAACTTAAGTAAAGCATAAGTACATAATGGCAATCTATAGATCATCAAAATCAACATAACTATTAAGATAAGCCATCATTATGAGCTTAAAGAATAAGTGATCAAATTCATAAGTGCAATAAGTCATGTGTGCGAATTTTATAAATGAATGATGATATAACACAATTAATGGCATATGAATTCACACATATATAAGAGATGGACAATGATGATAGACAATTGAGAAGATGAAATCAAAGATCATACAATCATCAAAATCAAACAAAGGCATCATGATAAATCACTCAATGTTATACACATTGATAATTCCATCAAGTAAACTTACAAGCATACTTTCGCAAATTCAATCTATTATCTATTTATCATGATCTACTCAACATAATAAATAGGCAAGATAAGCTTATCCATTTCATGTTAATGCACTTAATGTTATGATACCAAATGAAATGTTAAATATTTACTAAGATTAAAAGACCATCACTTATAATCAATAAGGCAATAATTGTTACCAAAACAATTAAACCATCTTGCCTCATTATTTTTGCTTAGACCATAATCAAGTGATTATCCTCACAAGCTTCATCAAGGAACTCTTCACCCTTCCTTATTTGTGGTACCTACAAAAAAATATTCAAGTTGTGTGCTTTGGTACCCAAATATTCTTGGGTCCTTGAGTGTTAGCAATGGTTCCTTTTGGAACCCAAATACATTTTGCTCCATAATATGCATTTCTTTTAATGGACATCTATTCTTCATATGACCATTTTGATTGCAATAATGACATACAATTTTATGATCACTTGTGGAGGTAGTTTTAACAAAATAATTTTTAAAATATTTTTGTTTCAACTTAGGCTTATACCCAAGTCCTCCTTTATCAAATACACATTTTTGAGTGCTTAGCAATTTTTCTAAATTCTTTTGACCATTTGTGAATTTTAACACAATTTGATTTAGCTCATTGCTCCTCTTCTTAAGCACTTCATTTTCTTTCATTAATTCATCAACATGTGATTTCTCATGCTCATATGAAGTACTTTGTTTACATGTAAATGATGCAATCCTATCATGTAGCATTTCATTATATAATTCCAATTCTTTGATCTTTTCATTTAATGAAGCATTGGATTTTTGCAAGGCATCTTTTTCATTTTTCAAGTCATTTACATGTGATTCTAGATGCTTGTGTGAAATGCTAGGTTTCTCATTTGATAATGCAATTCTATCATGCAATGTTTTATTTTCTAATTCTAGTTCATTTATCTTCTCATTCAATGAATCAATGCATTTTTTTATGGCATCATTTTCATTTGTAAGTTCTAGCATTTTCTTCTTAAGGCATGCATTCTTTTTACCAAGTTTCATCCACTCATCATGCAATTCTTTAAAAGCATCATATAATTCATCATAGCTATGATCACTTACCTCATCAAGCTCGTCATCCGATTCATCTCCAATTGCCATAAGTGCCAAATTCGACACTTCATGAAATTCCTCCTCATTTGTAGTCTCCTCATTTGTAGTCTCCTCATACAAAACTTCAAGTTTTCTCCAAATTTCATAAGCATTAGAACAATTTGAAACTCTATGAAATTCCTTTTTATCTAAGGCACAAAATAAAGCATTCATAGCCTTGAATTTAAAGACATATTCTTCCTATCCAACTCACTTAAAGCATTCTTCCTAGGAATGAATGAACCATCACAAACTATTTCCCATATTTCATAATCTAAGGCTTGTAAAAAGATTCTCATCCTAATTTTCCAATAAGGATAATCATTTCCATCAAAAATGGAGGTCTAGTGGTAGATTGGCCTTCCATGATGGTTGAGCTAATTTAGGTTGCTATGGATCTTTAACTCTAGACGATTAAGTCTACACAAGAGCACCTTGCTCGATACCAATTGAAATGCAAGTGTGCAACCCAAGAGGGGGGTGAATTGGGATTTAAAAATTATTCTAAGCAAACCACACAACAAATAAATCTAATGCCTTAATAGAATCCAAAACAATAAATTCAATAAAATCGCAATAATAAATGAGTAAGGGAGGAGAAAGCAAACTCAAGGATTTTTACGTGGTTCGGCTATCCCCGCCTACGTCCACGCCTCCAAGCAACCCAAGCTTGAGGATTTCACTATCCAAGCCTTTCCAAGGCTTCAAATGTTTACAATTGACTTCCAAGGTGTCAATAAACCTTTACAACAAGAGATTATCCCCCAATCTCTTCACTCAAGTGTTTCCCAAACTTATACACTCACAAATTTGATGAGAAAAAATAAAGATTACAACAAAAGCTCTCTTTAAGAGTGGATATGCAAATAATAGCACAATAAGAATTTAATCTATGATGATTTTCGAATTTGAAGCTCAATATATGTTGTGTGCACTTGTTGATGCTTGCCAAGATTGCCAAAAATGATTTGGATTTGAGTTTATATAGTTGGAACTCAAAACTAGCCGTTATGCACTTTTTGCTCACCGTTCGGATCGCTGAAGTTAACTAGAGATGTCGGATCGCCGTTTAACTGGTCAATATGACCGTTGGGCTAGATTTTCAAATTGTCGGATCGCCGTTATCAAGATGTCGGATCGCCGTTAGTGTCCAGAGGCTAATCTTCACCTACGCTCACTTTGTCGGATCGCCGTTATCTTAGATGTCGGATCGCCGTTATCTTAGATGTCGGATCGCCGTTAGTGTCCAGAGGCTAATCCTCAATTCTGCTCACTGTCGGATCGTCGTTATCTTATATGTCGGATCGCCGTTATCTACAGTAACTGCTACAGTGAACTATTTTACAAAATGACAGTTTGACCCCAAAACTTTATATAACTATACTATGGCCCAAAACGTTATGAAACTTTACAAACAGGTCCAATTTCAGAATTTCTAAATAATACACTGTGAATCCCAAAACTTTTTGAAATTATAATATGACCTAAAATACTATGAAATATTTCAAATAAGTCCTTCTCCAAAATTTCAAGCAATACTTGGTGATTTCAAATATTTCAAAATTCTTTCAATTAAACCATAAACTTGAAAAACAACTAATTTCATAAAATCATTTTTCCATTAGATATAAAACCTTTATAATGTGAAAATAATGATTTATTTAAATATATAAAAATAATTTAAGCTTTCAAAACTTAATCATTCTTAATTTTGTTTGTTATCATCAAAATCAACATTATGTTAATATAAATGTTAACAAAGTGGCCACCACATGCTTAAGAATGGCAGAATTAAATTACCCTACTTACCTCGTTGTTTAATATGCATCTTCGAAAAATTTGATTAGAACAATACTTGAACAGTATGGATCATCCCAGTAAAAACTTTTTACTCTGTTAAAAATTTCTTCTTGTCTTGGGTGCTCCAGTCACATGGCATTTCATTTATTGCACGATAATTAACAATATTAGCATACCAAGGTATTTTGTTTATAGAAAACAAAAATTCATCATAGAAAGAATCATTGATGAGCATTGTATCAATTGAAGATTCATTAGTAGTTCTTGAAAGATGATCTACAACAACAACTTTTTTTACGCCTTTTTTTATTTTGATTGTCAGGTTAAATTATTAAGTAGCAAAATCCATTGTATCAATCTTGGCTTGGTATCTTATTTAGAAATTAAATATCTAATAGCAGCATGATCAGAATAAACAATGGTAGATGAACCAATTAAATAAAAATAAAATTTATCCAATGCAAATATTACAGCAAGTAGTTCTTTTTCAGTTATGGTGCAATTTATTTGAGCACCCTTCAAAGTTCTACTTGCGTAATAGATGACAAAGGGCTTACATTTTATTGTCTTATAACAGCCCCAACTGCATAATCACTAGCATCACACATTAGCTCAAAAGACAAAGACTAGTCAAGGGGTTGCATTATTGGAGCTAATGTCAAAAGGCTAATTATCTTTCAAAAGTTTGTTGATAGTCTTTAGTCCATTCGAATGATGTGTCTTTTATTAGGAGGTTATAAAGTGGTTTAGATATGGCACTAAAATCTTTTATAAACCTCTTATAAAACTCTATATGTCTTAAAAAGGAATGGACTTCTCTAATTGTCTTTGGTGAGGGTAATTTTGAGATGACTTTAACTTTGCCTTTGTCAACTTCAATTCCTTTTGAAGACACGACATGGCCCAAGATAATTCTAGAAGTGGTCATGAAATAGCATTTTTCTCAATTTAAAACTAGTCTTTTTTCTTTGCACCTGTCTAAAACTCTTTCTAGATTATCAAGACATGTATCAAAAGAATTATCAAATGCAATTAAATCATCCATAAAAGCTCTAGACAATTTTCAATCATGTCACTAAAAATGCTCAGCATGCATCTTTGAAATATTGCAGGAGCATTACAAAGTCTATATGACATTCTCTCAAATGAAAAATGTTCTAAATGGGCTTGTAAATGTGGTTTTTTCCTAGTCTTCTAAGACTATAGGAATTTGATAATAGCTCGAGTAGCCATCAAGAAAATAGTAGTATGGGTGTCCTACTACTCTCTCGAGAATTTGATCTAAAAATGGAAGGAGAAAATGGTCTTGTCTAGTGGCATCATTTAATTTTTTGTAATCAATGCACATATGTCAACTAGATGGAGTTCGTGTTGGGATTGGTTCATCTTTTTCATTTTTTACAATAATTATTCCAGATTTCTTTGGTACTACTTATGTTGAGCTTATCTATTTACTATCAAAGATAAGATAGACAATTCTTACACTAGTAGTTTAAGGACCTTATTCTTTACCACTTCTTTCATATGAGGTTTAGTCTTCTTTGAGGTTGACGGGTTGTTTTGGAATTTTCTTCTAAGTGTATTCAGTGTGTGCAAATTAAAGCATTAATACCCTTTATGTCATTTAAGGTCCAACCAAATATAGTTTTATACCTTTTTAGCATAGCCAGTAACTTATGTTCTTGATCACTTATGAGTTGAGAAAAATTGCCATTGGATAGGTCTGCTGCTCTCCCAAATAGGGATACTTTAATTCTTACTCCGTAAGGGCTTTAATTCGAGCTTTAGTGCTTTCTTTTCCTTTAGCTTTTCAAGTTGTATTATTTCTTCAAAGTTTAATTAGTCATTATCATCATTAGATACCTGTATAAAATCAAGCATAGAGCATATGTTAGCAGTATTACATTCTAATTTCTTACTTGATTCAAAAAAACCAACAAACCAAATTTCCACAGAGTTTATAAAATTATCATTCTAAATGTGTTTGCCAATGATTGGCTCAATGAGATCAGTCTCCTCATTCTCACTATCATGTTCTTCTTCGTCGTGAGGTTGTTTACACATGTTGAACACATTGAGTTCAAATATCATGCTGCTGAAAGATAAATTCATTACTTCATTCCTACAATTAATCAAAGCATTAGCATTCTTGTAATTAATCAAAGCATTAGCAGTAGCTAAAAATGGTCGACCTAATATAACAAGAATTTGTTTGCATTCATCAGCAATTGGTTCCGTTTCCAAAATAATAAAATCCACAGGATATATGAATTCATCGACTCGGACTATACATTTTTAATTATTCTTTTTGGTACCTTAATTAACCTATCAATAAGTAAAAGAGTGGCAAAGGTTAGTTTTAACTCACTGAGATTGAGTTGTCAATACTGAAACAACCCGTCCCGCACCCTCAGGACGAGTCTATCTAAACTCGTCTAATCGAATCGATAATAAATCTAATATCCAAGAATTTTACCAAAAATTCGGCAGAATCTCCCCCATAAATATAACATTCCCAAACCTGCAACTTACAAAATAACACTCCCAAAATAATTCAATATCCAACCATCCTTCATAACCAACTTCTCAAATCAACATACCAAATATCACCTAAATTATTCTAATATTAAAATACAATGGTTATCCTTAATTACAAAATATAACAAATAATATAATTCGCGATATCCCGAATATAAAAGAAATTTACGACTCCTAACACCATCATGTGGCCATAATATCTATATAATTATCATTGCTGGGTCGACTGACGTACCTGCAATTCTCTTGTGGGAGGAAAAAATATAATAAAAACGGGGTGAGTATAAAACTCAACGAGATCGGTGAGTGGATAGTAGTTTTTGAAAATTAATTCTTACTTTAAAAAAATAATCATATCATTTCCAAACACGATTTTATCAAACCATATGCGAGAAACCAACGATAAATCATTTAACATTTAAATCATATTTCTAACCATGAAAAGCATATATATAATATCGTATCAAATAATCATGGAAATCATATCACAATATCATATAGAATACACAAATCTGAAAATCATAACCAAACAAGTACCTAGGGAAATAATCTCATATCCGGACCTCGACGAACGGGCAATCAGAGAACCATCATGCCCCGGAGCTACAATGGATAGACGGGGAAATACCATCTCATATCTCATCATATCTATGCATGCATAACTGGTCCCTAAAAGATAAAGCACTCAAGCACACGGCCCAAAGCCTCTGTGTGTACTCAGACGAGCCCAAAGGTCTATATCACATCTGTATCATTATATCACATCTGTATTACCATATCTCATTTGTATCATCATATTTCAATATCTGTCTGTATCTAATATCTGTATTTCTGTAATCATCGGTATCTCAATATTTATCTGTATCTCATATCTGTATTTCTGTAATCATCGATATCTCAATATCTGTCTGTATCTCATATCTGTATTTCTGTAATCATCGGTATCTCAATATCTGTATCATCACACTGCATGCATATGCCTCCAAAAGGTAAAAGAGCCCAAACACACAACCCAAAGCCTTTATGTGTGTTCAAACAAGCCCCAAAGGCCTCTCATCTCATATCATCTTTATCACTGTATCTTAAGGGGAAGGTATTGTCCAATGCTTTTAAAAACAATCTCTTATACACATATACATAAACATATAATCACATCTGAAATCTCATTTCCTTTTTATTCAACATATCTCAAATCCATTCAATTTTAATATCATGCATTTACTAAAAAATAAAAAAAAATCATTAATCAACTCATTTTCAATAATAATAAATATTAGCACGTAGAATAAAATCTATTTTTTTAAAATCATTAAATCGAAACATCAAATACTTATTTATCAAAACATGCTGCTCTGTATTATAAAATCAGCATATACTATGAAAATGGGTTTTGTATATTCCACTCATAAGTGACGATGTCCGACTTCAATATCAATAACGTCCGCAGTTTGTTTCTCATTCGTGAATCCTCTTAATAAAGTGAACTACATAATCATTTTCCGTAAATATAAAATATAACTAATTTTACGCATTAGAGCTCAAACAAATATTTATTCATAATCAACTACACCCATATGCCTCAAATTACTAAATACCCTTATATGCCAAAATTGCCAAAATACCCCCAACACCAATATTTATCAAATTATCCTCAAAATTTTCAATTACCAAATTGTCCTCATTTCAGATCACAAAAATAACCACAATGTCAGAAATTATAAAATTACCCTCGGTAGTGTAAAATTACCAAAATACCCTTAACAACGTAAATTACTTAATTACCCCCAAAATCTCAAATTACCTCACTATCCTAATATGAAATTACCAAATTATCCACCATTTCCATAAATTACAAAATTTTCCCAAGTTTCTATGAAATTACCAAATTACCCCTACTGGTCAACGGTGACTGGACCTCAGTCAACAGCAACAGGGAGCTCAAGTCTGATAGTTCTGACCTCGGTGAGTCCAATGGTGCCGGCGGTGACCTCCCACGCGCGATGATGGCGGCAGATCGTGCTCCCAAAGCCGTAAGTTTTCTGCCGGTCGTTCACGGCCAAAACGGAGGTTTCAGGTGGTAGGGATGGTCGGAAAATCATGAGGATGAGCTAAGGATCAAGATTCAAGTGGTGGTGCAGCCTAAATCCAGCGAAATCGAAGGTGATCAAAACGGTTGGAGCCACGAATTTTCAAGCTTCGATCGCCAGCGTTCCAGTTGGTTTTCGGTTGCAAAGATGGCAGGAAAACGACAGCCCGCTTCCAAGCTTCAAATCGGTACCTTGCTCAGCCGGAGTGGTAGCTAGAATCGAAAAAGTCACCCGGGTCGGGTTTGCGAGTATGGGTCGGTCAAACAAGTCAAAATCGGGTCTATCTATCTCTCTCTCTCGCGCGCCTTCTCTCTTTCCTTTCTTGGAAACCGACTCCCTACTTTCTATTTATAGAAACTAGCTTCCTCTTTTTTTTTAACTTACTTTCGATTAAGCAGATGTCAGACCCGTGTTAAAATAAAATCCAACTACACAGCCATTGAATCATGTTCGAATTGTCTCAATTTTATGTCATGACAAATTTAAAATAATACAAACACGACATATTTAATAAATGTGCAATATTTAACAACCATCACCCGTAATATCGGGAAAATCGAGTAGTATCAAATTCACTGTAATAATTCGTAACAAGTCTGACAAAATTTAAAATTTATGTCGAAGGGCAAAATTAAATAATACACTTAATTAAGAAAAATTAAAGTGCATATGTTACAGGTACACTGAGTAAGGAAGCAAATTAACACTAGTACCAAGATCAAGAAGAGCATGTCCAATTTTATTGTCTCCAATAATGCAAAAAATAGGTAGGCAACCAGGATCCTTATATTTCAAAGCATTATTAGTTGAGAGAATGGAACTTTCCTGTCCTGCTAGAAAAGTTTTATTTTACACCTTATGTTTCTTTTTCATATTGCACAGATCTTTTAGAAATTTTACATAAGAAGATACCTATTTAATGGCGTCCAGCAAGGAAATGTTGACCTATACTTGTTTAAAGACTTCATAAATTTCTGGACTGTGGTTTGATTTCTTTGGCTTGATTAGTGCTTGAGGAAATAAGGGTATAGGAGGAGAGTTAGTTATTTCTTTATGGGTTAAAGGTTCGATAGACTCTTCTCTATTCTCTAAATTGAATCTTTTTCACGAGGGTCTAGAATGTGTTTTTCAACAACTTTAACATCAAGAAGGGTTATAACCGATTTGACTTGGCTCATATTTTAGTTTCTTGTATTACCCATTTGAGGATGTTGTTGACTTTTGGGGTTTGGTTCAAGTTGAGTAGGAAACTTACCTTTTTCATGCATGGCGAGAGTAGATATAAGTTTCAAGACCATTTCAGTCAAATTAGTTCAGGTTTGCATCGTTTGATTATTGATTGATTGACACTAAAACGTTTACATTTAATAAGGATGAAATTATTAGTTTTTCACTTACTGTGTCGATTAATGCACTCATTGTTCTTAAATTACTTAATACTCCCCAAATATATTTTCATGTTAAATTAATTCGCAATATGTTAATTTTTATCTTATAAATATTTTTCAAGAATAAAGATAGAATTGGAATTGGAAGCGAGAACAAAGTAGAATTACTAGAGCCTTTTAGAATGCACAATTGAGGAGATGTAAAAAAAATAAAAAAAATAAAAATAAAAATGAATAAAAAAGAACAAAAGAACAAAAATGAGCAATTTGGTTGCTCGTGATGGTCAGTCGCCATCATGGCCACCTGACCATCACACCTTTCAAAAAGATGATAATATAAATAATAATAATAATAAATAAATAATAAAATAAATTAAGTTAAAGCATTCGTTGCCTATAAAAAGGAGGCAAATGAGCTGAAGCGAGGGAAGCAAGCTAGAGAGCTGAGCAGAGAGAGCTTAAGCCGAGAGAGAATAGAGTGCAGCTGAGGAATTGTGCCTTTTTCTTCTTTTGTTGTGTAATCAACTTCCTTGTAATATATTTCAAAAGTTTGTTAAATAAAAGTAGTGTTGTGTTTTCTTTCAATATGAATGACTAATTTTATTAAGTTGAGGTGAAGAGTGAAGCTCAATGTTTCAAACTATTAAATTTATTTTTTTTTCAAATGAGTTTTTAAGTTTATTTTATTCTTTTCTAGTTATTTTTATGTCATGTTAATTTATAGATTTTCTTGGATCTGTATGGTATTTTGACATAATGTCCACACATTAATACAGTTGTGGCACATTAGGTACTTTATTCCATATTTATCCACACACATAAAATAAAAAAATATAATAATTAACTGGTAAAAGTGAGGAAAAATATAAAAATGAGAGAGTATTATAATTTGAATACTAAGAGTGGATCCCGTAACCTTAGCATATTTTTAAATTGATTTCAAATAATTTCTTTTCCCCACAATTAAGTTTCTTAGTTTTAAATTGACTACTATATTTAAAATTCCCTGTGGTTCGACCCCGGACTCACTGGATTATATTATAACTATACACTCTTATACTTGGAAGTAATACACTTTTGAGTCGTGTCATTGATCGACTCTTGTTTTTCAATGAATGAATGCAATGTATCTTCCGAAGCTTTTCTTGGGGGTGGGAC